>VZDJ01000038.1:3872725-3958581 GCA_008694505.1 Cyanoderma ruficeps | reverse complement strand
TTAGAAGCATTATTTTTTAAAGGGCAGAAAATTTAGAAGCATTTTTTAAAAAAAGGCAGAAAATTTAGAAGCATTATTTTTTAAAGGGCAGAAAATTTAGAAGCATTTTTTTAAAAAAAGACAAAATTTAGAAGCATTTTTTTTAAAGGGCAGAAAATTTAGAGGCATTTTTTTAAAAAAAGGCAGAAATTTAGAAAAAAATTTTTAAAGGGCAGAAAATTAGAAGCATTATTTTTTAAAGGGCAGAAAATTTAGAAGCATTTTTTTTTTTAAAGGGCAGAAAATTTAGAAGCATTTTTAAAAAAGGCAGAAAATTTAGTAGCATTATTTTTTAAAGGGCAGAAAATTTAGAAGCATTTTTTTTTTTTAAAAAAAGGCTGTTTTGGTGCTGCTTCACAGGGACACAGATTTGCCCCTCACCAACTGTTCTAAAGAGTCTCCTCATTCCTGTACTTGTCAGTTGTATGAAGAAACCAGCAGAGCAAGTACTTGGAAAGACAGAACTGATGTTTTCTTGGGAATAAATTGGAATTCACACCAACTCCCCTTACTGTTTGCAAACGTCTGGATGCACAAAGCTGGGGAAGCACGGTTGGTGCCTCAGGCCCAGCCCAGATCTGTATCTGCGCCGAGTAAACCACAAACTTGGTGGCACCGTGTCAACAGCCAGCCTGTGCTTGGCTTCCTCTGAACAAACCACAAATTTTTGTGACAAACAAATAACCAGGGACTGGGTGAAGACCCCAAGGAAACCCCAGTGGGGTCCCACAGATGAATTATTGCCTCTGTGCAGAGTGAAGGGAAGGCTGGCACTTCCCCCTCACATTCCTGACAGGAACAGTGAGAAATCACCCTTTGCTTTCTAAAGAAACTCCTGCAACAGGCAGAGGCCAAATCCAGAGAGAAAATGAGACTAAATTCAACAACAATCATACTGAACTGCTTTCAGTGACACTTTTCAATGGGAGGAAGAGGGAAAAGTGAGAGCTTTACCTTTGTACCTTGAGAAGGAAAGGCTTCCTCGAAGTCAGCCAGGATTTGCTGCCCCAGCTCGCTCTGTGCTGCCTTCACCCTGAGGGGGACACAGGAAAGGCTTTGATGGCGCCTCAAAACCTCCCTGCAAACATCTCTGCAAGGTGGCTGAAACACCACCAGCCGCAGGAAGGTTTGGAAGGGATCAAAAAGATGCTGAAGAGAAAACACCCACATCCAGAAGGTCTCTGTGTGTGAAAATTGGGAGAGTGTTTGCTCTCTGAGTGCCAACCCTGCACAGCACTGACCCCTGTGCTGCAGCAGAACGTGGCCTGGATTTTCCTGCCCTGCTGCCATTTAATATTTCAATAAGGGCCAGTTAATCAGCTGAGAAATCATCCCTTTGAAAATCCTTTAATGCCAGCGTGATCTACTTTTAAATTCGTTTATGCTGATCACATTTCAAGAGAAATATGTTTCTAACACGTAAAAAGCTTCACAATGTCTCAGGCTTCACCATGAACCTTTCACAGTTCCAGGTGCACTGATCCACTTTTAAGTGAATACTGCTGGCAGCAGTTTTATCCTATAAATTCTCCGTGTCTTAGAGAAACACAAAAGAGCAAAGGTATGAAATGGGAGTAGAATAAACCACAAACTTGCTCTTTTTTTTTTCTGTCTGAGAGAATAAAGTTTCCAATTTCCAGAAATAAAAGTCAATACAGCTTAATTGATACTTCTAGGGAAATGGAAATGCCTACACGCACCAGAAAGTGCCAAAGCAAACAGAGAGGCACTTGTATCCCTCTGCAGCCCTTGAATTCTTCCATCAGTTTTTATTATACTGGAAACACTTTCAGGTCTAAACTGATCACTCAAACAGTGGATTTTTCCACTGAGATTGATACTTTAGCAAGACTGGCGACATTTACTGTTGTGAAAATGTTTGTTCAGACTGTGGGCAGAAGACTTGGGAATTTTTTTTTTTGTGCTTGTTTAAGACTCCTCAACCTTATCAAGGAATGATCTGCTTCTTTAATCTTCCCATTTGAGTTCATTTAGTAGGATGACCTGACAATGCTGGATTCTTTCACGGCGCCAAATGCAGAAAATTCTAGTCCTTTAAAAGTGAAGGCTGAAATACAACTTCATATCTGTGATTTAACTGGATGTATGACCTGCCTTCCCCAGGATTTATTTATGGGGATTTTGTTGGAAAAGCTTCCTGCCTGCAGTGTCAAAAATAATTCTCACTTAAGCTCTCTGCTTCACAGGAATGTTCAGAAATTCCTCTACTCTTCCAGGTAAAAAATCCCCAGTTAACAACTTCGTAACTGGGAAACAAAACGAATTCACTAATACGTCGAAACAGGAGTGAGAAATTTAATCAGTAAGGAGGAAGCCACAGCTACAGATTTACTCCTGCTTAAATTCTACAAGAAAGCACTTGTAGCTCATGTGAGAAAGCATCACAGAACCAAACCCCTTCATTCTCCAGGAAAAGAAGTGGGGAAAAAAAAAAACAACCAAAAAAACCACATTGAACACAGATGGAAATTTTTTTATCTTTCAAATAATCAAGAAACAAGAAGTGTGGAGCATTAGGAGTCACAGAAATTAGTGAGTTTGTATGAACAACTGGAAGCTATCAGCAGGGATACTTCTTTCCTTAGGAGAGGCTGTGGGGACCTTTCTGTTGGACAACAGCTGCAGTGCAGCACGGCGGAGGCACTGAAAAAGAGCAGCAGCCAGATTCCTAAAGACTCAACAAATTTAAAAGAGCCTCTGTCAAGCAGTTAAAAGCCCTGTCCACAAGCTTTGTTGTTTTAGGCACTGATTCAGGAAAGTACTTAAGGACAGTCTTAATGGGGATCCTCATATCCTTAAATTAAGAAACTTGCAGGAATGCCTTGCTCAAGCGGGATGTTAAAAATATATATTTTTTTAAAAATAGGTCCTGCATAAAAGTCTCTCTAAAGCAGGCAGGGAGAACGAGTTTGAATCTTCTTTTTTTTTTTCCATTCATATTTTCTAAGAGAAGGACAGGGCAGAGCCATCCAAGTAGCCAAAAGTTTAGGTGTGTGTGAGCAAGGACAGGGAGCCCCAGCACCCTCCCAGTAAATATCACTTTTTATAGAACCACACACACAGACACTCAATTATTTGCACAATTATGATGAACTCACACCCAGAAGCAAGAAAACCTTTCTGGCACCTCTTTAGAGCTCAGCTGCCTTAGGCAGAGAACAGAGGGGAGCACTTGCTTTAGCCACTGGAGATTATTGCCCCCGTGGAAAGCTGTCGGCTTTTCAATAATTCAGAATATTCCCCACGCAGTGCAGCATTAAAAGATAAAAGCCTGGACATTCAGCACTGAATGACCTCCCTGCACGTGCCTGAGGGTGTCTGTGGAACCCCTTCACCAAGTGAATTGGCTCAGCAAACCCAGATAAGAGATTTAGGATCTCTCAGAGCCTCAGGTGGGTTTGATAAAGGTCTCTTTCCCTGGGTAGGTTCCCCCAAAAACGGGCTGGGATATCCCACACAACAGGGAACTGCCTTTTCCTGAGGTTGCCAAACCCTCTGGTTGTCCAACTATTAATGATTTCTGCTTCTCTGACTTTTGTTTTATTATTAGTGGCTTTTCTTCTCCGTTTCCCTCGCCTTTAAAAAACAAAAACAAGAAAACCCACTGCTATGTTTCAAATGACGTTCAATTAATAGAAACCACAATCCCTTTAGCCAAAGCTACCAGAAATCTTAAACCAGGCCTGGCAGCTTGCTGAGATAAAAAGAGGCTGAGCCAGCCTGTTTTCCTGTGGCAAACTTGTAATTATCTTTTTCCTAAATACTTTCCAGGCTTTTTTCCACTATCTGCTGGGCCTGTAAGACCACTTTTCTGGGTGGGTTTGGGACCACTAATTGTACCTCCCTCCACAGACAGAAAACAGCAGAGGATGGAGAGATAAGAAAAATATTCCTGTTTACAACAACACAACTACAGCTACCAATGCACTGCATTAAAAATTGCTTTAGGAACTCTCTTTGGAAAATATTTACATTTGGCTATGAACTGTGACATTTTTACATCAATACTCAACAGGACCAGCACAAGAAGCCAACTAATTGAGAGTTCAGTCCGGGTTTCCAATGAATCCTTACAAGTGGGACTCTTGCTTGGTTATTTTCAAAGGGACAGAACAGGTGGAAAACAACATTAAAAACACATCATTGCTTCTCACAGCATCCAGGAGCAGCAACCTAAATTGAATACCCCATGACAAAGAGCACATCCAACACCACCGAGCAGGCACTTCCCCTTCCCATGGTTTCCCATTCATACTTGGCTTCACTCCATTCACACCATGAAAAAAAAAAAAAGAGGCTTTTTATTTCAGAAAGCAACAGAATCTGCTCGTTTAGCAGCGTATATAATGGGCTTATTGTATATAAGAGACATTGGTTACTGTCACGGGCCTGTGCCAACATCTACTGAAGCATTTCTTGCCTTCCCAAACATCCTTGAGGCTTCACTTGTACCATTAAAACAAATCCATGAGATATCGAACCCCAGCAATTTCGCAGTCTAAAAATACCCCCGCAAGAAGCCGGGCAAACCCCCTCCGATGGCTCATGATTCACAAAAGGATTTCCAAGCAAAAGAGAGAGGAAAGTCAACTCCAAACCAGGCCCTAACACCGAGCCATGGAGTCCAACTCCAAAAGCAGAAATACGGTGCCGTGGGGCTCCCTGTAGGAATGTTCTGCCTGGATGTGGAGCAGCACCCCAGAGCAGCTCCTTTCGCCCCACAAGCAGCCTCCTCTATCACTACCAGATGGTGCAGCTCTCCCTGTATAAACACTGGAAGGAAAACCCTGCTGTGGCAATTCTAAAAATAGGAGGAACAGACTTTCTTGAGCTTTTCAGATCCTTATCTTGAAGGGAGAACAAAACAAAAGAAGTTTTTCCTCCACGTCCTTGCCAGTCTCGCTGATGTGACTCGAAACCACCGTGAAAGCCTGAATTGGTTTTTATAACAATCAGCAACTACAAAAGTATTAAACAGTCATCCACCAGAAAGGGGAAAACCAGCCAGAATTCTAGACACCAAGGTTTAAATTATATTTGGCCTTAAAATGGCCAATGACAGCAGGTTTCTGCCCTAAGGGCATTACTACTCTGGAAGAAAATGAAGCAAGCAATCTTTCAGAGCATGAGGTTGGAACAGACAACAGCCTCAACTCAGAAAAGCACTGACATATGTTTACATTTCCTCGATGCTCATGTTCATTTAAACAAATGCTTATGGTCAAATGCTTTGTTAAACAAGGCCCCATCTCTTCTCTAGATTTCAAGTGGATTTTTTGTTCTGCTCTGCTTCATGGATTCCATCTGTGTTTTCTGGATGAGGTACCTACACCATAAAGAAAGTCCAACAGATTTACACAAAAACATTACAAACAAATCATTCAAACTCTGTTGCCATCACTAAACAACACAGGGAGCCAGCTGCTGTCTTAGCAAAGGGAGTCAGCAAAAAAATTAATGACTGTGCCTGGGGGACTCCTTTGAGTACCTCTGTAATGAGCAGTCACCTCAGGCAGGGACAGCAATGTCCCCTAGAACAGGGAAGGCCTTGTCCCCTCAACTCCCAGCTGTCACATCCCAAATGAAGCCAAGATTGAGGAGAAATGGTGGCTTAGTGACCACTGAGCCTTCACCTGCTACTGCTGAGGGCGGTGGGACTTGCACCAAAACTCACCAAATTAGGGTAGCTCCACCTCAAAAAATCCAAACTGTACAAGCCCAGCAGAAGAAGATTGCCCAAAAGCCTCAAATCTCAGCAGAACTGGGCAACAGGAGCAGGTTTTGGCAGAAGGAACTTAAGGTGCTCAGAATAACCAAGTTTGGCAAAGGCACAAGGAGAAATCCTGCCTGCCCAAGCCCTGGGGCACTGCAGGATGACAGCAGCTCAGCACCAGTGACGTCCACGGGGAGGCACAAAGGGGCCCAGACATCACCACGGGCATGAACATGATTTGTGCTTCATGCCAGGCAGCTGAGCTCCAGCACTGAGCTGAACAGAGCAGCAGAAACATCACCTGAGGGCTCACCACAAACACCTGCACGTGAGCATCACACAGAACAATCTGCACTTCCACAGGTTCCTCCAGGTGAGAAAATGAAAAGCCATTCGGGAAAGATCACAGAGCAAGTTGCATCCACAATAATTACTGCTGTTGAACAGAATTTTCTCCAGATTTGAGCAAACTCTGTCCAGTTTTAACTTGTTTTGGCTGTAAAGAAGCTCTAAGGACCATGTCCAGACTTCACATCCTTGAGACTTTGAATCTGCCTAAGACATTTCCTACCCTTCCTCCCCAGCAGGAAAGGAAGTGCTCAGGGTTTGAACCTTTTACCTTTCAGAGAGCTGTCGAATCTGAGGGATCCCCATGTATTTGTTGAAGTGCTCCAACACATTCACGACACCTTGGAGAAGGTTGGCAACTTCCCCATATTGTCTCCTCCTGGTCATAGCCCTGCAAAGGAAATTAAAGCTTTACAAAAGCAGAATCAATGAAAATCCTGGGTGGTAATTCCACAGGTTACTTTATCCCCACTGGGTCACGCTGGTCCCTGTTGACATTTATTTTTCTAAAATACACAGCTCTTCATTAACATTCCAAGGGAGCATTAAAATTTCATTTAAGCGACGCTAAAATAAACCAATCTGGCACACATCTAACAATGCCTCAAAAAAAAAAAAACCCACCAAAAAAACCCATAAATGTCAAAAGCAACACTTGGCAAGGAACATGTAAACTACTGAATGCATCCTCTTCCCAGTATGGGTCCGGAGGCAGTAAATGTTATTTGACTGTAATGACCTGAGTGAAGCCATTCGTCATCACACACAAAGTGTGAGTTAAAGCTTCTCTGGAGGAGAACGATGCTGAAAAGCCATTAGCCTTGACTTCTCTGTTAATAACTTTCACAGGGAACTGACAGTGAAAAAGAAGAAAATCAAGTTAATTTATTTTTATATCATCCTTTAGGATCATTCCAGTGGAGACAGCAGGCTGAGTAAAATTTTCTTCTCAGCACTTCGCGACCCGGCGTTGGTGTAGGATTTGCTACAAACCAAGAACAGGCTGTGCAACTTCACGGATGCAACATGTGAAAAAAACTCTTATTTTCCCAGATTGTGTGCTCTTTAAGCATATTAAAAAACCCACAATGGATTATTAGAAATATTGAATCCCCAATTCACACACAGAACAAGCTGCAAGGTTTCATTAAACTCACGCTAGAATGAAAATGAGAGTAGACCTTTACCAAAACTCATTGCAGTTTTAGATACAAGATTGACAAAAATCCACCCCAATTCCCAGGAGCATATCCCTAATGAGGATTCCTAACAGGGTGTCCTACTCCTTAATGAAGCCACACTCATTCCTTACCACCCAGGATCAACAGAGCAATTCAAACAATTGATGCTGCAAACGATCAAACACAACAACACAGGCTGGGGGTCACTCAGAGCGACACAGAAAGGATCTGCCAGCAGAAATCCAGATTTTGAAGCAAAATTCCCTCCAAAATCTAGGCAGGCTGTGACAAACCTGTAGAGAACACTGCACAGACTACACAACTCAGCTGTGGTGTCCAAGCACCACCAGGAATTGCCACACTTACTCCAGAGAATCCACCCCCCCTGCCAGCATGTGCAGGTGGTTGAGGGTGGTGATGGAGGTGGTCAGGTGACGCTTGGCATGATCCAGCTGCTTGATATCCCGGGTGATTTCCTTCACCTAAGGAATGAAAAAGGGCTCTGGTTAAACATCAAGCTCCAGCAATGACATTTTCAGGAGATAAGAAGCCACTCCTTCCTCTGTAGGACTGCAGAGGGGTCAGCTCAGTGTGAACACTATGGGCTCAACACAGGCTCAGGAGGAAATCACCAACCACTCAGGACCAAGGACAAAAATGTTACTGATAGGAAAAGTCAGTGTCCCCTCCCTTTCAAAGGCCAGAAAGAAAGTGCTGCTCACCATTTGTTCAGATTTTTCAGCCTTGTCTTTAATATCCTTAATTTTACCAAAGAGCTGTTGAATGGCTTTCTGGGCTTCTTCCAGGGCCTGGAAAAGAAACAAGGTCAGAGTGGAAAGAAAATCTGCATTCAGTTTTCACCTTTCTAAGAAATATACACAGTTGCTCTTAACAGTCCCTGGGGCTGGGGCAGTGGAGGGGAGCAGCTTTCTTACAAAGGAAATACCAGCAGCACAACAGAAGTCAATGCACCATGTTGGAATATTGAAGCTGAGTGGGCCAGGGTTTCAGTATCCATTTTACAATAATGCTTTGGCAAAGTTTCATCGAGATATTTTATGAAAGCAGCTCTTTAAGGTTCCTGGAATATTTTTTTTTAACATACAAAGTGTGGAAAAATAGGTAGAACTCACTCCTGATCAACACGTATTTAGAGCAGAAAAATGAAACCTCCACAAGACCTCTGTGCTCATTAATTATAAATAAAAAACACACATATAGAACACTGAGTGCTTGCCCAAGGCCCTTGCTGAATTAGCAGGACATTATCCTGGTGGAAAACATGATGCTGATTCCTTTGGAACGGGCAGCCCAGCCTCCCACACACCTGCAGGAGGAACGGCTCTTTCTAAGCACAGGTAAAGAGGTCGAGGCCAGGAAATGGCTCTCACCTGGATTTTAGTGCTGCTTTCTTGGGGCACCTGGTCCCTTCTGTACAACCGTGGCACAGCCTGACCTCACACAAGCAGTGTGAACCACACGTGGATTCAGCCAGTGAAGCCACATGTCCAAAATAATCACATGTCCAAAAAATCTGCTTTCTCAACTAGTTCAACACGTTTTGCCTTCCCAGCCTGATAACATTTCCAGCCCCAGCTCCACTTTGTTCCCTGCTGTTAAGTGGGCTTCTATCCCTCTGTTTTTACATCCAGCCCCATGACCAAGGTTACGGCACAAGCTACAAGTTCCTTCAGCAAATAAATTTAACACATCTTCATTTGGAAATGGATGAGGAAACTATCTGCCAGGAGCTTTTGCTGGAATATAGCTGGGTTATAATAAAAGTATAAAAGCTGGAGATGGTTTATAATTCATTTTCCAGAGGGGGTTGGGGGAAAGAAAAGTCTCCTCTGAAAAATCTTCTGAATCATGTGAAAGTTAACACTTTATGGGTTGGTGTCACAGAGCTGCCAGATGGTCACTGAGGGACATGAACACACAAAAATGTGCTGTACCAGGGCTGAATACCCCCAGCAGCCTCTCCCTGGGGGCTCCAGCCACCTTTGAGAATTAAAATATTCTCCTCTAAAAATTTTCTCCTTCTTTGAAAGGCTGGTGGATTAAGTGCAAAGCAAAGAAGCAAAGAATGCTCTTTTCAACTTGTTTAGCTCTGTCTCTGCACTCAGGCCTGCAGCACATTACTCAAATGGGTTATCATGTCTTGCATGGTCTGAGCTTTGGCTAGATCTGTAAAAAATTAAAAAATCAGCCTGAAATTCTTTACAGGTGCCAGCTGCTGTTTCCCTTTGCTTCAGCACTAATGGCAAATGCTAATTTTTCTGTACCATCCCAGGAATTCAGAGCTTCTTCGAAAGAATCTGTTTTTCGGTTGATGACATTTGATAATTGTGATAAAAAACCAGCAGAGAGACTTTACAGGAAGATGGGTGAAGAACGTGTTCCTGCTGCTCAGTGGAAAGCAGCACACTCAGGGTGGGCAAAATCCTCCCCAAAAACTGCCCCTGGAACATTGAGCAGAGAAAAATGGGATTCTGTCCCCGAGCACTTAAAACTGCCAAAAATAAGGGAAACTGGTGTCATCACCTGGTCCTGACACTTTCACCTCCTTAAAAACTCTGGAAAAACACAAATGTGCTCTGTCCCATCTGATGAATTAAGGAGCTGTGGTCTCCTGCTGAGAAATGTGGCTGGGACAGGCGGAGAGACCAAACAGCAGCTGCTGTTCTCTTCCAGCCCTGCATCACATCCCTCAGAGAAGGGGAAACATTTCCATAAAAATTAAAACCAAAGAACACACAGGGAACTCCACAGCAAACTCGAGTAAATCACAACTGCTCGTAAACACTTGTTTCATTCCTTAAAACTTTCTTCCAAATTTTTGCTTAGCTATCGAGACATAAATCTTCATCTCTTCTCCTAAAAAAAGTGCTACATGAGTCAGAACACACTAACTCATTATATAATATATATATTTATATAATGAATATATCATTTGTATCTTTTACATTTAGAGATGAAAACATTCCTTTGAACACTTGCTGAAAGTAACACTATGTGAAAATCTATTTTTTTTTAAGTCAGGAGGGCCCTGGTCAGACAGATCTGGTAAGAAGTTCAGAACAGAATAAAAAAATGTTATTTCATGCACATGTACAGTTAAAAAGAATCAGAAGGCGGTTTAAAGAAATCAATGAAACTTTTTTTGCTGTACATTCTAACCATAGCATCTGAAAGTGAAATACTGTGTGTAAACAAATAAAGAAAATTAACCAATAATGAAAGAAACCCACCACCTTCCCAGTCACTATAAAGACAGAGTAAAGCAAAGAGAAAAACAAAGGAAAAACAAATTTCAAATATAAGAAAACACCTCATATTTAATAAACAGTGTTATTAGGGGATAAGAAACCAACATCTAGGGCATGAAAGTAGGTCTAATTGCTCAAGGTGTAATACAGAAGTTTATTAATGTAACTAATGACTATTCTTCCAGCTGTAAAAAGAGAGGGGAAAACACAGCCAAGCTGAAAGCTACACTGTATTGGAAAAAAACACATTTCCCTTCACATCCTGCTCCTGCTACAACAGCGAACCACGAATTTTAAAAGCATTTTCTTACTGCTTTCGTTACTGTTTTATTAATAGATTTCTTTCAGACAGAAATCCTAAGGAAAAACAGTTATCAAGAGGATTGGAACTGCTTTCATTGCAGTCTCCCTGGTTCCCATGATGGATGACAGGCAGTGATCTCCCAGCTGTGGCCCCGCACTGGGTTCACCTTGCGTTACTAATTTATTGGTTTCCTCATCAGCTGCACTCATCAGCGCAACTGGGAAACATGTAAATGCAAACACGCCCCAAACAGCAACCAGGAGTGAGGTTATTGCATTTCCTTCCCTCCACCAGCAGTTCACTCCGGGGGCAGAGGACCACGAACAAATCAAGAGACTGGAGACATAATTTGTTGTGGTCGTACGGAACGAGGATGTCGAAACGAAGGTTGCGACGGTGCTGGAAAAACACCATATGACACTAATCAACAGCTGAGCCTGCAAGCTACAATTAACCCATCAGCATTATTTATTCAACTTGGTGCAACCTCTGAGTCCCAGCACCAGCTGGGAAACACGGTGTGGAGAGAGGGCTGAGCTGCTGAGGCAGAGCCAGCGGTCAGCGGCGTCCGAGCCCTTTTTCCGTAACGTTTGACCCCGGGCTTCCCAACTGCTCTGACAAGTGTAAATTTAGCAAAGAGGGCAGGAGCAGCCACGGAGGGGGGAGAGGTTCCAGACACAGAGTGCTTGGTACGAGGCTGCAGCCACGGATCACATTCCTCCTGCTGTGGTGTAGTGTGTCCCACGCCATCCTGGATGCAGGAGGGGATCTGGGGTGTCCTGGTTCCAGGGCTGCCTTGCAGGCACTTCCCAGCAGAACCAAATTCCCAAAATAATTCATGGAGAGGAACATATGAGGGAGGGTCCCCCCAGTTTAAGGCCACTCTGTGTTTTCAGCCATCACCCGGTGTTTATGCAGTGGGAGCTCTTGTGTTCACAAGAGAGGAGATGCAGAAAGCTGAGACACCACACGCAGGAGGTGGAAAACTCAGCTCCAGCTCACAGCCTGAGCTCAGGTAAGCTGGGCAGCCAGTGAGCAGCTCTGCTGTTTGCCAAATTCTCCAAAGCTGGAGGGGAAAAACACAGCCCATGAATCAGCCACAGCTCTGCAACCTCCTTCACCTTGAGAAGCGACAGGAAAAAGACTCCAAAGGCACCCGTGGAAAACAATAGGGGAGCAGAAGTAAATAATGAATCACTGAGAGACTGCCTAAAAAACAGCTTTCCTTGGCATTGGCCCAAGCAACTCTTAAGGTCAGACCACACATCACTCCTTGTGTCACTTCTTCACACGACACCTTCCAAGCAGCAGAAGGAGGGAAGAAAATAACCCAAGCGAGAGGTGGGACAAGAGTATGACTTGTTTGTTAAATTTGGAAGTGATGCATTCTTTAAAAGGTTATGTTCCAGTGACTTACAGTACCAGCCTGACATTTATACACATGAAAACAGTGTTAGCAACAATTATTCCAGCCAAAAAAACAAAAAAAAACAAACCCAGCCTGGTGAATTACAGTCAGTCTCTCCAAATCCCTGCAGTGCTGCAGATGGACACAGCCTCCTCCTCCCCTCCCAGCCCAGGTACAGAGCTGTCATGTCACATCACCCCATCAACCAGCAGCTCATTAGTGGGTGTGTTAATTTCTAAATACCACTTTGTGCATCCTATCAGGAATCTTGTGCAAGGAAATACTTCGGTACCAGGAAATATGCAAATAGGAATTAAGAGGCCTGTGTGTTACTAGAAAATGTCACTGAAGTGGGAGAAAAAGCAAATTTTCAGATGAAGTTTCCTTGCTTGGGGGTTAACTGAACTAACACTGAGGTCTTTTATTTCCTCAGTAATGGTTAAAATCCCTCCACGGTTTCTATTTGCTTGCTGGTGTTGTGCTGGAAACACGTTATTTTTATTTGATTCCAGCCAATATATAGCCCAATTGAATGTTGTTATTCACATCAGAAAGCTGCCCTCTACCAAGTGTTTTATAGACACTTGACATCTGCCAAATCCGCAGCATCCAAATGTATTTTTAATGTTGCAAATAGGGCTGTGGTCGTGATGCTGAGAATTTAATGCTCCTGGCCTGGTCCCCTGCTCTTGCATACCGAGTGTTAATGCTTCTTTCATTTGCTGCCACACTCACAGCCCAGATCAATGAAAATCTAGACCACGACTAAAAATAAGTTCCCATCCCAAATTCTCTGAGGAGCCTCAGTCCTGGAGATTTCAAAGAAATCCTCTCACACTGGAACCAGCCTCACATTTTCTGCTGCTGAAACCTTCATACAAACGAGTCCCTCCAGATCGGGGAAGGGTGGAAACTTACTTTGATTCTCAGACTGATTTCATTTCAGAGAAAACTCTTAAGTTTTACAGCCAGGGCTAAACCACTGCAGCTGAAGCCTGGGCTTGTCTCAGCACAGGACAGTTCCAGCTGATTTCCCTGAGCAGACAAACCTGAAGGGCTCATCACCCTGGGGTTTGATTTTAGCAGATTTCTACCCAGGGAGTTCAGCAAATAGTACATAACTACTACAATTGTCACTGAGGAAGAGAGTTTTGTGTCATCAGCTCCAATCCCAACCACTCAGGCTGCACAGGACACTTTATATCAGCAGATTACATCCAACACTGCACCAAGCTCAAAATTGCTGGAACTGCCCCTTCATTTAACCCCAAATCGTGCTTAGAAATCAAACCCCACGTTCTCAACAGCTGCACAAACACTGACAGACACACGGGGTGAAGTGAGAGGTGATTTCCAGGTAGTTCTGGCCAAAACCTTGCAGCTTAACTCCTGAACTGCATCCCTGGGCTGGTCCAGCACCTCTCTGAGCTGACAATTTTTACTGCATTTTTACACTGGGTGTCTGCAGCTCCTCAGTTTTTCCTGCATCACCCAGCCCTGCACGGGGGTGCCTGCACCACGAGAAAGGTGCTGATGTTGCTGCGACAGAAGTTTTGAGTGGCCTCGCTGCAGCCAGTGATTTTACACGAGTTTTACTGTCACGGGTGGCCATTTAAATGCTAATTGTGGGCATGGCACAACCTAAACAAATAAAGCCTCTGGAGCTTCATCAGGCTTGGGCCAGAGCTTCACCATCACCTCAGGGTGAGTTACTACAGCTTCACCATCACCTCATGGTGGGTTACTAGAGCTTCACCATCACCTCATGGTGGGTTACTACAGCTTCACCATCACCTCATGGCACGTTACTACGGCTTCATCACGTGGCAGGTGAGCAGCCACAGCCTTTCCCCACACCCAACACTAAACACTATTATCAGGTAGCTAAAACTCCCCGTGCAGACACTCATTATTCTCTTTATCTGTTTCAGAATAGCCAAGCTGTGAGTCTCTGCCCTCCTGTTTCTGTTGACACCCTGATTGCAGGTGTTTGCTGCACCTCCCTGTGCCCAGGACACAGGGCCTTGGATTAACCCAGTGCCCCTGGCGATGCTGCTCACCCTCCCTCCATCCTGGTCTGAGCAGAGGGGAAAGCACAGTGAATTTATTTGGGAAGTCTGTAAAATGACAGAGGGACTCTAGCTGATTTGTGTGCCGAAGTGTTTGCACTCTGATATTTGCAATATCAGAGCCACACTTGCAATATCAGAGCCACATTTGCAATATCAGAGCCACATCTGCAATATCAGAGCTTCAGTTCTGTGGGGTGTAAGTTTACCACCCACTCAAGTTACAGCAGATTTTCCAAGATGAATCCATGTCCATGCTGACATGCTGTTTGGGTTGGGGTAGAGCTAATTTTCATCACAAGTATGGGGCTCTTTCTGTGCCCTGGTCAAAATCAGCACAGGTTAAGACTTTAAAGGTAAATATAAATAAGGGGAAAGGATGACCACAGCAGGAACCCTGCAAGTAGGGATTTCCAAGGGGAATTCCTGTCAGTTCACCTGCTAGAAGCAACACAGCTGGAATAAACATGACCACACCAAAAATATGAAACAAAAAGGAAAAAAAAAAGGCAAAAAAAAGGGAAAGAGAAGAATTTTAAACATCCCACTGTAAGACACAATCTCCTGCCTGTTGGAACCCTGTTTTCAGGCTGGGTTTCTTGCTTTGTTGGCATCAAAGCCATGCAGGACTGGTCACAGTCTGCAGCTTGCAGTGCCTTTAACACCACCAGCACCTGCCTCCTGCCAGCACAAACACAAACACAGCCCCATTCCCAGCCTCGGGCTGCAGGACAGGAACATCCCCACCGGAGCACAAGGCAAGGTCAAGCTCAGACTTGCTCCTGCCTTGCAGCAGATGGCAAAAGTCATGCCAGCAAGAGAATGAACAGCTCTGGCTCTTCCTGGCGTGCCATTCACCTGAAACCCTGCTCACTGGACGTGTTCTGGAGCAGAAAAAGCTCCGTGTCTTTACAAGGGAAGGACATTGTCCAACTGTCACAATTCACTAGGGAAATGACTCTGAATGAAACTCGCTTTTGATTGATTTTGGCAGCTCAGCTCCTGCTTATTATTCATGGATTACAGAAGAATATTATGGGACTTTAATCACTCAGCTGGAGCCTCACAGAATCCGTG
Source organism: Cyanoderma ruficeps (assembly GCA_008694505.1). NCBI lineage: Eukaryota > Metazoa > Chordata > Aves > Passeriformes > Timaliidae > Cyanoderma > Cyanoderma ruficeps. The sequence continues at coordinate 3,943,152 of VZDJ01000038.1, read as the reverse complement.
GCATGACTTTTCATAAAATATATAAAGTCACACAGCTTAAAACGCCATATTTAACCCAAATCCATTCAGTATCTTAAAAAGGTATTGAAATCTAACACTAGTCATATTTCATATGCTCACATTTCAGAATAATGACCCATTCATAAAAATCCAAGAGATAAAGCTTAGCCAGGCAGGAGAGGATGAATATAACTGAAGGATGGCGCTTACAACATCAGGGACTGTGACACAAAATAGCCCCCAAATATTTCAGAGACATTCAGAATATTTCATTTCCAGTTTCATTAGTTATTAAGATATTATGACAGTCAGTGCTGTCCCAGCAGCAGGGGCACATCAACGCCTTCCACACGAGCCAAACCTGGCCAGTACTGGAATTTGATGGATGGAAGCAAGCTCGTCCTTAAATAAACAAATATATGGCAGCAAAGTGCCTGGGGTAGGAGATGTGCAGGCACTGAGTGCCTCAGTTCAGTGTGAAACACAACCTGCAGCCAGAAAAGCCACCTCCACACGAGGAGCTGGAGGTAAGGGAGGGAGGCTGAAGCAACAGGGCTGCTTCTCAAGAAGATTTTATGCACACAGAGCACAGAAGTACCTCCCTGCCTACCAGGATCACCCTGCTTGTACCCAGCAAAGCTGGATGGGACAAGCCACTGACTGTGGTGACACTGCCCACCCTGGGGCTCAGGACGCTGCTCAGAAAAGCAGCAGAGGACGCCACTCCCACTGCCCTTTGTCCTGGGCAGCACCTACATCCCTCTCTTCTTCTGCTCACTCTCCATCTCCTCCTTCCTCCCTGTATTGATTCTACAAAGTGCTTCCTGATCTCTGTTTAAAGAAAAAAAGAAAAACAAAACAAACCAAGGGAGTATTTCACACACTTCCAGCTATGACCTTGTCAAACCCACAACCTGTGGGCATTTTTCTCTGCCAGACACAGCCTCCTCCTTCCACAGGCTCAAACACTGCCAGACACTGCTGCACACCCAGGGCAGGGCAGGCAGGCAGAGTCTCCCCACAGCTGCAGAGCCCAGATGTTCATTTTCACATGCCAGGAGAAAGGACAGCCCTGGCTGACCAAAAGGTGGGATGGCCAGCTGAACTGTCTGGGCTCAGGCTGGCCAGCAAGGATATATTCCTATTATTCGACCACAGCAGCTGCCATCCCTTTTCTTGTACTGCTGGAGTTATGAGAAAGAAAATACATATCGCTGTTTTCATGGAGCAAAACAAAGAGGGAGCCAACCAAAGCAAGCCAAGCTATCAGCCAGTATCTCCAGCCATAAGAAACATCCAAAGCTTTTCCCAGCCCAGGCACATCCATTTGCTCTTCTAGTTAACACTTAACTTTGTTCTACCACTAATTGAGCCAGGCCCTAATGGAGTCAGACACTAAGCAATGTTTTAAGCAATAAGCCACATTTTTCTTTGAAACACGGTCCGTGTTTGATGCAACTTCAGTCATTTCCACACGCTGTGTGCACAGGGCAGGAAGGAAAAGATGGACCAGAGATAACAGCAGGAAGTTTATTGGGTTTTATTTAGATCCAAACTATCAAGCTATAAATCCATTTGGGATCTTAAGGACTCCTCTGGGGCTCTTGATTCTTCCCAAAATGGATTTTTTGTTGAATTCACCCCACCTTTACCCACCCAGGCACCTCACACTGGTTGCACAGACACTGTCAAGGGTTAAACCAGCAACAAATGCAGAGGCTACTTATTACAAGGACAAAAGCCTGATAGGTGAAGCAGCTTCAGCCAAACAACCAGTAAAGGCATGTCAGCAACTGTCAGAAAAATTACAGCCAGTCCACGCAGAAGCCTCAGCAATAAACACAACTGAGGAGTGACACATCAAACCATACGGAGCGCGTTAAACGCTCCCTGGAAAAATCCATGGGAACTTTTTATACTGCACCCTAGGGCAGAGAGGAAATTATGCCACAACTGGACTGCAGCTCTCAGCAAGGTCAGCCCACTCTCCAGTTCAGCAGCAGCAGCAGCAGCTCTGAGGAAAAAAAAAGCCCCAAAAAAAACCTTCCAGAGGAAAAATCGCGTAGCGCTGGCTCCCTAGAAACTGTTACAACTGAACCACAGCAGCTCCTGCATTCCCAGCCTCTCCCAAGGCATCCAAAATTGTCCAAGTCTGGGACTCCCAAGGAAAATTTTGTTACGCCCTACAGAGGAATGTTCCACCCACGGCTGTTGTTTCCTCCTCATAAAAGGATCATTAGTGAGATAATTTCAGAGGTTCGGGGCATTGTCTGCAGATTTCACTGAAATATCGCACCAGGAAGGGGAAGCCAAATGAGCCAGACTATTTTAAGGCTTTTGCATTTGGAGGAAATTCTAGGGCAAAATTTCAAAAAGGCAGATGCTTTGAACTGGGAAACTGGTTATGCTTTGTGGGGAAGGGAGCATTCCTGTCTTTGGAGCTGCTTAAATAACTCTTTTGGGGCCACATCTATTTGATGGCTTTTATTTTTAGACTCGGAATCTGGTTTTTCAGACACCTCGCTGCTAATTTATCCACACACGTGTACACGAGCAAGACTGCTTGGGGAACAGTTTAAAAGCTGCTAGACAAGAAAAACTCCTTTTACATGAAAATTTCTCACTCAAATGCCCTCTCATAGCTACTCAAAGCCCTGCTCCATTACCTCAGTAGGCAGGGGGGGCACAGAAGTGTTATCCCAAACATCATCCCAGCCAGACAGGACAGGAGACTCCATCACAGGGAGCTCAGCAGCTGGATCTGCAATCAGGATTCTGGACTTCCTATCCCCCAGATCTCCCTTTCCTCAAGGAGCATGGAGAGCACATTTCCATAGCTGCACACTCCACGTTCCCCACTGGGTCAGACTGGGATTTAGATTCCTCGGACTGGGACAGTAACAAGAAGCAGCACTACCCAGATTTGTCTCTGCTGGCAGCGCTCCCCCGCCATCAATTACCAGCAAAACATCCTGCTCTCAAAACCAAGGCTGGGCTCCCCTCTCCTGGACAGCCGGGAAGGTGCAGCTTCTCCACAAGACAGCTTTGGAAAGCTCTTTGCTGGGCTCAGCTGGTAAATAACCCTCATCTCCCCACAAAAAAACCCAGTCTGCCAAGGCTGATAACCTCAGCTTGTCTTCTAGGAACTGGTGTCTAAAAAAAGGTTGATGATAAAGCCCAGTAATTTGAGCAGCAATTGAATCAAGTGCCTGCACAAGATTCCTAACCATTTTTTGGGCAGCTCTGGCTGACAGGAGATGGGAAAGTCAAGGCTGAGCTCCCTCATCTGCAAGACCAGCAGGGATGGACCAGCTGAGGGCAGGGACTCACCAAAGAACCCCCTCCCGGCTTGTTTTGACTTAAACAACTTTCTTTTTCTTCTGCCACTGCATCCAAGGTTTGCATTTCCTTTGGAAGGAAGTCAGAGACTGAAAGGATGTTTATTCAAACTATTATTTACCCCTCAGACAAGGACATCTCCAACACAACTGTAGTCAGGCAACGCTGGCAAACACCGGCCACAGGATCAGGGGGTGTTAGGAGAAAATGTGACCGAAGGGAAGAGGGTTTTGCAAAACACCTTCCAGATCCAATCCTGCAGTTAAATACACAGGATCCTGAGCTCTCCCTGAAATTCACAAGCAGCTGCAAAATCAGAGTTCAGATGCACTTTTATTTATGGCATGTGCTTTCAAAGAGATTGCAGCGCTCCTCTTGGATCTCAGCGTGCCAAGGGATGGAAATTAAAAGACAGGAATTTTCCAAAAATTTCTGACTTTTCCAAAAGCCAGCCTGCTGCAAGTACTGTGCATTACAGGCTGGAGACATCTCTTATGATAAGAGCTGCAAATGGAAAAAAAGATCAGAGATTAAACTTAGTGATGTGGCTGCTTTTAAGCTTTGTTTCAAACCTCCTGCAAAAGCTGGTGGCCAACTGTTTCCTTACTAAGCAAGGGCGGTTTGCAGTTGTGGTTATGATGATCAAATGCAATAATGATCCTCATCCTGAGCTGCCTAAGGGTGAGGCTCACAGGATGACACATGTGGATGTGTCAATCCGATTTTGCAGGGAAATACTGGTCTCGGGGATGAAAGTTTCCTACAAATACAGTAAGAATATAAGACCAGTAGAAACAAGAACCTACTTTTGCTGTGGGACCAAATTATCAGGAAAACTAAGTAAGGAAAACAGTGACACCAACTCCCTTCCAAGCACAGAACTGAAATGTCTTAACAGCACCTTGTTTTTGGTTGTTTTGAAACAATTTCTGACCACACTACTGGAAAATAAAACCTTTCCTCTCCAAGTGGGAGAAGTCAGGCCTCTTGCTCTACAAAAACATTTCCAAGTGTCCTTGATTCCCCTGAGAATATGCTGGTAAAACAAAGGCACTTTTCAGCAAAGGAACAGGCAGCTGAAGCTGGAAAACAAGGTTTTCACCCCCACAATCTGCTCTCAACGGGGTGGTCACGTGAAAAAAGGCTGCCTCACTCCCCCACACTGCACTCAGGATACTCAGGGGTGACAGCAACAGCAAAAGTTTCCTCTAGGTTTCCTCTGATTTTGGGGTGACAAATATAAAAGTCCATCTCATTTGAAATGCCATTCAGGAGTTCCCCAGCACTGTGACTTCCTTTGCTGCAGGTCCAAATTCTGAGCTTGCTGATGCTCCTTCACTGCTTTAAACTTCAAGACCCAACCAAGTCCTGCCACTCCAACAGTCTGGTTCCAGCAATTCACCCCAAAAATGCATATCCAGGTGTGAAATGGTGGGCTTGGATTAGAAAAGTAGAAAGAAAAAGCTCACAGCATTTCAGAATCAAGCCAGTTTTCGTCCCAGAGAAGTAAAGCTTTAAATAATTGAATGGTTTTAGTATTTGTTAGGATCTCAAAGTAAGAAACAACTGCTGTGGTGCTCCTGGGAGATTGTCTGGCCTCAGCCCATGCAGCAAAATGAGGGAAAACAGGAAAATCCACAGCTAAATACAGGAATATTTGTGATTAACTGCAGCTACACGCCAGTTGAAATATGTCCTGCATGGACACACAAGTGAACGCTTGAAGGTTGTTTACTTAAATCAGGATTTTAACTGGTTCCTTTACAGCCAAACTGAAGGAAGGGCAGCACAGACAGCTCTGCCTTCCTGGCGCTCCAGAGCAGGGCACTGTGCAGGTCCATCTGCCCATGCCTTGGAGAACTTCAAAGGGATGGAAGAGTGAGAAAGCACAGACACAGGACAGAGCTCTGAACAAAGCCTGCCAATCTCCACAGCACGGAAACGCTCCTGTGACCCCACAGGCACAGCTGGTCACGGCACTGCTTGTGTTCATCCATTTCTCCAAGCCCTGAGGTACTCCAGGCAATTCTCACCCACAGCTCTTCTCAATCCCACTCTTTTGTGGTTTTCTCACAGAATTCACCCCCTCAAATGGGCCTGAAAGGATGCAACAGCCCCAGCTTTCCAATGGCAGCCAAACTCTCCAAGCACTGCACCAGTTTCCACTCCCTCCTCAATTTCTCTAATTACCTCCCCACCTGATCCCTTGTCTCACTCCTGCACGGTAATTACAGGCAGCACCACACCCAGGAAAGCCACATCCCAAACACATCCCCAGTTTAAAGCAGTACTTAGACATCCATGATGATCAAGCTACTTCTGTTGGGAGAACTGAGCATGTCTCATGTTTTTCTAAAGCAATAATTCCCTCAAGGGCTCTGTGGCAGAGACAGGATTAGAAATAGATACCAATTGCTGTGACAGCAAGCAGTGGAAAACAGAGGGGGTAATAATCCCATGCCAGTCTTAAGGCTGGTATTAAGAAGTCACTGAGGAACCCTGACTGATGGTTCAATGTCCCTGCTCTAAAACAGGACAGGAAACAGAACCAAACCAGGCTCTGTTCAGCCTCAAAATCAGCTGACACAGGGGCCAGGCTGAGCACTCCCAGGCCCTGCAGCCATGGCTGTGCTCATTAACACTCAACTCCCAGCAAACACCCCTATCAGGCAAAAAAAAACAAGTGAAAACCTGAGGGCTGAACAGGAGCTGCAAGAGGGAAGTGGCAGCCAGTGATCAGCAGTGACCAACAACTCAGTGAAAAGGACAAACAGCCTTGTATTGATCCCTACCCAGGATCAAATGTACTTGTACCTGTTCAGTGCTGCTCGTTCTATCATCAGCTTCAGAATGGCACACAGGCCTCCTGCTTTTGATTTTTCAATCAATTCCTCATTCGCTTCCCTTCAGAGGGTGAGGCAGGTCAGAGCAGCTGCTGAGTGAGCAGCTCATCAGTGCAAGAGGCACAGAAACATCTCGGCACCAACAGCAGTGGAGTTTTGGCTGCCAGAGGCATTCCTGAGCGTGACATCCCAAACTGGGCACCCCTGGCTGCACATACCTGCCTGCCATCCTGTCCCACGTTGGTCTGTCCCCTCACCACAGTCCGAATGTTGTCATCCAACCTCCTGCAGGAAAAACCCCAGACTGTCAAACCCGGTCTCTGTGAGCCCGACCCAAACAACTGGGGGAATCCTTTTATTTTACAATAAATTTTTTAAAAAAGCTGATATTGCCAACGCTAAACTCATTATTTCCCCCCCCTTCTGTTCAACGGCAATGTCTTGCACAATTTAAAAGTCCTGTTGCAAAAATAAAAATCCATTTCTAAATTTAACCAGGGTTTCTTGCATTCCTGTTCCCTTAAGCAATATTGTCAGCTCTCCCTTGTCTATTTGCATTTCAACTTCCCACATATCAAAGTGCTGTCTCAATCATTTCATGCTGGCAACATCAGCCAGCCCAGAAACTTTAAGTATTTCATGCACACTTGTGTTTATTTTGTAGTTTTAGGACCAGTAATGACAATTCAAAAATAGAGTGAGAGTTTTTACAACTGATATTCTGACCCCAGAAACAATGAATTCTTGGCAATTGAGTCTTTTGGGTAGTTTGCTCACTCAGCCTTCAAACTGTACTAAAATTTAATGGTTTTTGATTCTCAGTGGTTTTTCAAAGCTGCACTTTGCAAGCCATCACCTTAAACAGCCAGAAGGGCACACAGTAGAAGTGAAATATAAAAAAATTTAATTGTTTCTGTGCCACTACTAGACTTGAGGCTGATCCTATCCATGTCTTTTAAACAAACTAAATCCTGTCAGCTGTAGCACAAAGGCTGCATTTATGAAGCCTTGGTGACAATCAGACCAGGCCACCTGAGATGCAAAGAAATGGTGAAAATTTACCTTATTTTCAATCTGATCTTGTTCACGACTTCATCGATGTTTGCCAAAGACTGGAACATAAAAAAAAAATAAAATCAGGGAGAAGTGAAATGGTGAATGTTTTACAGAGGAATATGTCAGCTGTGATCCCAAACACTTCAGCACACAGGGGTCTTGATGAAGAGAAGAGCAATGGCTTTGTTTTACAGGTGGAGGAACTGAGACAACAACTCAGCTGCTTCTGTGCCACACCATAAAGAGCAGAAAAAGACAGGTCAGGGCTTCCCCATCCCTGCGCTCTGCCTTGTCCTTTGTCAGCACAACTGTGTGACAGTGACCTCCAGTGGGCACTGGGGATGGGGACAGAGCCTTTGCCTTGGGGCTGAGACCCCTCTGCAGAGCCCAGACCCTCAGAAAATAGGCTGGAAGGAGATGCAGTGAAGGCACTGCTGGGGAAACAGCTCCTCGCTGCTGGCAAAGGGGAAAAAGCCAAGCCACGCCAACAGAAAAAGCTGCCAGCCAAAACCAACGGTGCTGCAGAGGATCTCAGACATGGGAAATGTTGGAGCAGCCTCACAACACCAACTCCACCTGCAGAAACATCTCTGTTGTGCAAGAGGTTAATCCAAAACTCCCCCTGGGGCTGAAGCTGGGAACACAAAGCAGGGATGTGGGCTCACTGCAATCTCATCCTTTAAATCTCAAAAGAAACAACTGGGTTCAAACTCTGCTGTGACACTGCACGGGCAACACCTGCCTGCTTTGGCTGAAAACCCCAGGAGCTCACCAACGACTGACACATGGCAAGTTACGAAATTTACTCCATCTGCGTAGAAAATTAATTCATTTCTACAGATCAAAGCAGGACTTTAACAGCAGCAGCACTCTGAGTGGAAAGACACCACATAACGACAGCAAACCCTGTGAGCTGCAAATTTAAGAAGTGATTGTTGTTAAAGCTTTATTTCCTGTGCTAGTGTTTAAAGCAAAAGGTTTAGGCACAGGTTTCAACACTGCTTTGGTCATTTGCCATCAGGTTACCCTGATAGTAAAGGGTGGGAGCAAAATCTGATAGCAAAAAGTGTGAAAGCAAAGTCTGAGAGTATTTGGAGCATTACTTACTTGCTCGGTGGGAAAGAGAGCATTAATATATTCCACAGCATTGAAATCTGCTCTGTCCAGTGGATCTTGACTGGGAAATACCTGCAAAGAGAGGGGAAAACAAACACAATCAACCATCAACAGTAATTTCTGTAACTTTACACAGTTTCTACTACTTTTAATTCCTCCAGTTGTGTTTCACAGCATTTCTCTAACAAGCAGCCACAAGCAGAGCAACCATGTGCTCTACAGGGCTCTGACCTCCCAAAATTCCTGTGGATACCAGCCTGGATAAACACAGATAATTCACACTCATGATTCCACACACAGCCCTGGCACAAACCATCCAGGAATTCCCAAGACACACGAGCCACTGGTCATGTAATCCCAAACCATCCTGATGCTTTTGTTGCTGTCTGGGAACAAACTGAGGCTCTGCCCTGCTCTTGGGAAGAGCTTTGCCAGGCCTCATGGTGACAGACAGAGGGTTTGCTTTCCACAGCCGTGGAATAGGAAACGTGGTGAATTAAGGAGCTGTTGTACAAGTTCTCTGGAGACTTGGGTTTGCCACTTTTCACAGAAGAGGGTGAGAAACACAACCTGCTGAATGATTTGGGAAAGGGGAAAAGAGCAGCTGTGGTGCAAACGGATCTCATCTCTCCTCAGGAGTTCAAACAACACAAGGCTCTGCTTTCTGTCCCCACGGACTGAAATGTGGTGCTCTCCCTTCTCTGCTACCACACTGAAACCGTGGATGTCCCATCACTGGAAGGGTTCAAGATCACTCTGGATGAGGTTTGGAGCAACCTGGGATGGTGGAAGGTGCGGAAGGAATGAGAATGAGGGTCTTTAAGGTCCCTTTCTACCCAAAGCACTCCATGATTCTGATATTTCCCCATATTTACAGAGCCATCAGCTCTGCACTCCATGGCCAACCCCCCCTGGCAAAAGCAAAGCTGAGCCCACAGCATCCCCCTGCTCACTGAAAGCCTTCACAGCCTGAGCACTGATGCTGCTTTACACACTCTGCACTGTAAAATCAAATAAAAGCAAATTCTGCCTGAACCAGCCCTCCTGGGAAGCTTTCCCAGTCACTCCTGTGGCTGAGGAGAGGCATGCAGCAGTTAAATATGTGTGAGGTCATGGTGAGAGAGGAAAATGCTCTGACATCACCCCACATAAGGGCACAGCTGCAGCATCACACCCAGCCTGTCCTGCTCTCAACTCACACTCAATTAATCTCCACAAACCCCCAAATCTCCACAAGTATTAAGAGCAGATGAAACAAGAGGTGAGATGGGAGATAAAGGCTGCTCAGGAACTGCGCTCAAACTGCAGATAGGGATCAGTGCTGCAGGCAGCTGGAGCAGCTGCAGGAGCTGTCACTCCCAGAAGTTTGTCACAACCTATTAATCAGAAATGCTGGCCCGGGTTTGGTGGGGCAGCAGTTCTGCCTGTGCTCCCCACCCTGCTCCCTGCAGGGCAGCTGAGCCAGCTCTGCTCATTTAACCAGAACTGGGCAGGTTTTGCCCAAAACTGGTTAAGGAACACTGACAGCAACAACGGGATTATTGGGTTAAAAAGTACCAGAGAGGAAGCTGGAAAGCAGCAGGTGGTATCATCCTCGACATCTCCCAGGATGTGAATATTCTCCTACAGCTTTACTGCTTGTTAAAATAATTCAGCCAGGCATGTGGTGGATGCTCCACTCCTCAAAAAGAGGATCCTTCCTCTCTCCAGGTCCTCTTTAGAAGTTGCCATTTAATTTACCAATTCCCAAGGTCTCCCCTTGCTCTTCCAGGAGGGCCACCAAAAGTGACCCACAAGCCTCAACACCCAAGAAAGTGCAAAAACTTATTTGAGTGATACTTTGTGAGACAGACACTGCTGCTGCCCAGACTTCTGCTAGAGGGAAGAGCCCTCGAGATGGAAGAGCCAGCAGGGCAGGCTCAGTCACAGAGCTGTGGTTTTACCCCGGAGTCTCACGAGTTTCTGATGTGATGGGCTCCAAGTGCCACGAAGGGTTTCAGGGAACACTGGAACACGGAATCAGAGAATATGATGAGTTGTGGGGGCCCCAAAAGGGTTATCAAGTCCAGCTCCTGGCCCTGCACAGATACCCCAACAATCCCACCCTGAGCATCCCTGGAGCAGTGTCCAAACCCTCCTGGAGCTCTGGCAGCCTCGGGGCCGTGCCCATTCCCTGGGGAGTCCGGGCAGTGCCCAGCACCCTCTGGGGGGAAAAAACCCACGTGTATTCACCGCAAGCCAAACCGAGATTATCCTTATTTCAATTATCCTGATATTCAACCGAGCCACAGGCACTGGGCTGCTTTCCACACCACGTAACGCGTCTGCCATCAGCGACCGAGACGCCGCAGCACCGCACGGCTGACAGGGACGGGCACACGACGAGCCACGCTCAGCCCCCAACGCGGGCCCGGCCGGTTCGAGCCCACCCGGGGCTGACGGGGCTTTGGTCACGGCCAGCCCGGGGCTCTCCGGGCCCAGCAGCGGAAGGCCCGGAGCCGGCGGGGAGGGGCTCAGGGCCGGCCGCGGGCCCTCACCGAGCGACCCCGGGCCGCGCCCGCACCTGTCCCCTGAGCGGGGGGATCTGCCCGGCGCACCTGCTCGATGGCGGCCTGCACGGCGGGCGCCAGCTCCAGCGCCGCCTCCAGCCCGGCCTCCAGCTCCGGCTCGTCCTCCTCCATGGCGGCGCCGCTTCCGCCGGCAGCGCGGGGCGGGGCGGGGCCGCGGAAGTGGGCGTGGTCTGAATAATAGAAACGTGTTTGAATAATCAGGGGCGGGGCCTGGATGGGCGTGGGCCCCGTGAGTGGGCGGGGTTTAACCGGACGGGGGCGGAGCCTCCGCCCGGCGAAGCGGGGCGCGTCCCGGGAGCGGCGGGAGCGGCGGGGCTGATCCGGACCGAGCCGAGCCGAGCCGAGCCCAGCAGAGCCGCGCCGAGCTGAGCTGAGCCGAGCCGACCCGCGCTCTCCCGCCGCCCGGCCGGCTGTTGACAAGCGGCGGCGGGAGACAGCGCGCTCGTCCTCATGTGGCGGACGCTGGCCCTCGCCTCCGCCTTCTTCCCGGGGCTCTTCATCCTCTGCATCCGGTTGCTGCGCTGGGCCGCTCCGGGATGGAGCCTCAAGGACCGCATCCTCCTCAGCGGCAGGTATGGGCGGGAGCGGCGGGAGGTGACGCGCACCGCGGCGGGACCCGCCGGGACCGGGAGGGGGACCGGGACCGGGAGCGACCCGGGCGGGCTAAGAGCACAGAGTCCCGCCGGCCCTCAGCCTGGACTCCAGGGTACCGTGACGCTCTGGGGGACGGTCCTTGGCCGTCCTAGCCCAGATCCCGCGAGGGGAGCAAGGACGGGCGGCAGGAGCGGCACCCCGAACATGGGCATCCCCCAAAATGAGACCATCCCCCCGAGTGACAGCATCCCCCCCGAGCACGGGCATCTGAGCCCGGCCCTGCCCGGCCGAATCCCCGCACCGTGGGCCCATTGTCGGGGCGGGGATGCTCCGGTGCAGCTCTCTCTCTGCCCACGGGGAACCGGCAGCGTTTCCACCGACCCACGGGGGTGGAAGGGACGGGACCTGGCAAGATTCCCCCGGGAGGCAGCGCCTGGCACAGCCACCCCTGGCCCTGACGAGGCGCTGGGGTGTGCACGGAGTGGGCGTTACGTGCCACCAGCTCTCCCTGTGCCTCGGCCCTTGTGGGGTCACATTTGGGGTGACCCCTTTGCTCTCTCTCCGTTTCAGGCTGGTGTCAACGGTCCAAGCCACGATGGCAACGGTGTCGGGGATCACGGTTGTCCTCAGCTGCAAGAACGTGGTGCACGACAGGTAACCCAGAGCACGCCCTGTCCCACTGTCCCCTGTGCCAAGGATGTGCTCAGCCAGCTCGGGGCTGGAGGGTTTTTCTGTCAAAGGCTTGCACGTACAAAGGGGAGAGGAAAACTTAGTTTCGTGTTCCTCTTTCCCCCACTTGGGCTGGGAGGGTTGGGCAATGTGCTGGCTGTACACCCCCCTGAACAGCAGCAGCTTGCTCAGGCCTGGGGGTGCTCTGCCAGCTCACCCTCCTCCAAAGGATGGGCTGTAACACGGGCTGTATATGAGAGAAAAATATAGATATCAGCTCTGAAGGGGTAGGGAGTCTCCTTGCTGGAAGCTGAAATTGCTACAGAGTCAAGCAGACCTGGCGAGAACTGATTTTAGAGGTGCATCAAGGCATGCCAAAAGGATTCTGAAAGAGCCCAGAAATGGTAAAGTTAGAATAGAGTTTGCTCTGAAGGAAAATCCTGCTACCCTGTCCTCAGTGCTCTGAGATAAACTGCCCAGAAGTGGCTCTCAGGAGGAGTGATAGCGTAATCTGGGTCAGAAGATTTAAAAACAGAGCTATTATCCAGACTAGCAGAGAAGATTGCAGGAGGGAAGAATATAATTATGCCGAGCTGGAATTCGACCGTCACACAGCGATTTTAGGGGGATTTTCAGGAAGTGCTTCCACTTTGGTCATAACAGACTTGTCCTTAACACACAGATGTGAATTATCTTGCCTTGCTCTAGGTAGTGATATCTATCCAGGCTGCTCAGACCTGCTTAACCCAGGCAGTCTATGAATTACCTTTTTGCTCTGAAATAAAATTTCTGCTGTATAGATAAGGCAGATGCTGAATCCCAAAGCCACGCAGACGGAAGGTGCTGCCAGCAGCCCTCCTTCCCCTGGAGCTGTCTGCTTGCCCGGGTGTACTCGAGGCCAAGGGCTCTGTGCAAACACTTCGTGGGCAGAGACCTAGATTTAGTTTGGATCTGGAGGAAATGGAGCCCAGTGCTCAGCAGGGAAGGCCACGGGGAATGACAGCAAGACAGCGAGCCAGGAAGCATCACAAAGGCTGCAGTAAAATTTGCCAGTTTATTTACAGAGGCAGACAATCATTATATTGCTGGTGCTGTAATTGCCCTCCAAAGCCCCGGGCAAGTTTTGCAAACACAATCACTTGCCACCCGTGCTTCACACCACTTACATCTTTCCATCTGGAGCAGGAACTCCGGCAACAATTTTTTTTCTTGGGATGACAGGAGAGCAAAAAGAGATTTGAGCCCCAAGCTACATTTCTCCGTGCAACAGCGTAGGGTGGTTTTGCCTTTTTTTTTTTATCAGGGTGATTTCACGCAGGACTTTTTAAGGAGGCTGGTGTCCCTGCAGAGCAGGGCTTGCTGCTGCCCAGATTGTGCAACCAGGATTCCAACATGCTTTGGGAACAGGCAGCTGCCTGTAATTATTTCCCAACTGACAAACGCCTCATGGGGGTTTATTGCCTGTGTTGGATATTTTGTGCTTCACTCTCCAAACTCCAGGCCAGCCATCCCCGCTTAACTCTGAGTTCTCCACGTGCTCCCCAAACATTCCCTAGGTTAGGCAGCCAGCTGATGCAGCGTGACAGGCAGGAGAGACCCAGGATTAGGGGTTTCCACCACCAAGCACCAGCTCTGCGGGGTCTCAGGGCTCAGGGGAGGAGATCACCTGTGCAGAGGTGTCAGCTTGGTGCTGGATCCCAAAAAATGCTGTGCCCCTGGCCCGTGCAGCAAACACCTGGCTGTGAGGCTAATCAGGATCCTTCTTCAGCGCCGTGTTTGTGCTTGGCCAGGCTGAGCTCAGTGCCTGGCACGGCCCAGCAGGAGCGGGGTCAGCACTGAGATCCGTCCTCCACACGTACCAGGCACCTTCTCTCTGGGTCAGCCTGTACCTGCTGAGGCAAACAGAGTTCAAATTCAACCCCTTCCAGCTTCAAACTCCATTGAAATGCTGCCATTTCAGTCCTAAAGCCTCTTCCCCCTCCCAGAGCACGGCGAGGTGCTCGGAGCCATTGCCATGCCTCTGTGTGCTGCTCCTCCCCAGGCACTGGCTGGCCGTGGAGTACATCTGGGTCCTGGTCCCCTACATGACCTATGACATCTATGTCATGTACCTCTGCCACTGGCACAAGAGCCAGGAGAAGGGGATCCTGGAGAAGAAGCACTCCCTGGCCAGCGTGTGGAGCTTCCTCCTGCAGGAGCGGCTGATGGTGACCCACCACCTCTTCATCCTCATCGTGCTCACCCCCATCACCCAGGTAAGGGCTGCTGCAGGAGTCCAGGACCCCCTGGACACGCTGCTCTCTGCAGGGCCCCGTGCTCAGTGCTGCCTTTCTTTACAGCACTTCAGGGGAGAGCTGGGGGACTTCTTTGTGGGCTGCATCTTCACAGCAGAGCTGAGCACGCCTTTTGTATCACTGGGCAAAATCCTCATGCAGGTAGGTGAGGAAGGACAAGACTTGGGGCTGGGAAGCCCACAGCAGTTCATCCCCTTTCCCTGGCTCCATCAGCTCCTCTCTAGGCAGTGGCTGAGCTGGGGGGGTGTCTTAGAGAGGGGCAACCCCACAGTTGTAGCCCAAATCTCCCCTGCAGTGCTGCCTTCCTCCCAGTGACCCATCCCTCCCCCCAGTAACCAGCACACCCAGTGGCATCCCAGAACTGGGGGCTGTGCCCTGGGTTGGTGCTGGAATCCCAGAACTGGGGGCTGTGCTGTGGGTTGGTGCTGCCCTCTCCTGCCTGTTCCTTCCCTGCTCCATGTTCATTCCCACCCCCGCCCTCTGCCCCCATCTCTCCCCCCTGCCCTCCATCCCACCCCATCTTCCTACTCCCCTTCCTCCAGCCCTCCTGGATGCTCATCTCGTTGCTCCCAGCACCGCCAGTGCCCGGAGGGCTGGGGTGCTGCTCACCTCACATTCACCTCCTTCCTCCCCCAGCTCAAAATGCAGGACACGCTCCTGCACAAAGTGAACGGGATCCTCATCCTGGTGACCTTCTTCCTGTGCCGCATCCTCCTCTTCCCTTTCATGTACGCCGCCTATGGCCGCCAGGTGGGGATCCCGGTGTACCTGGTGCCGTTTCGCATCCCCCTGCACTGCAACATCGCCAACGCCTCCCTCATCGCCCCCCAGCTCTACTGGTTCCGCCTCATCTGCCGCAAGGCCGCCCGGCTCTACGGCGGCTCTCCCGCCCACCGGAGCAGATAACGGAGCCGATAAGGGAGCTGGCACAGGGGGCAGCCCCCGGCCCTTCCCTCGGGGACCGGCGCGGCGGGAGCGGCGGTTCCGCCGGGCTGCTGGAGCTGGAAGCAGCCTCCCCATCTGCAGCGCCGGCCTGGGCTAGGAAGGCTTTCCTGCCACGCCGCTCCAGGGCCTCGTGTCCTCCCGCCGGGGTGGGAGCCGGCCTGGAAGCACCACGTTCCTTCTGGGATTGGGCTCCGCGGCACCGCCGAACCGAGGGTTACACGAGAGGAGCCGGCGCGGGGATGTTGGAGCGGGCCAGCCCCGGCTGCGGGCAGGAGGAGCCTGTGCCGGACCTGCCGCAGCCCCAGCCTGGCCTGGAGCCGCAGCACAGCCCTGCAGAGCCGTTCCTGACCTTTACTGACTTCAGCTCTACACTACAGCCCTGTTCGGCCTCTGACCTCCCGTGTGCACCTCACCTCCTGCTGCTGCTGCTGGGCTCAAGCTCCACTTAACCCGACGGTGCCTTTCACTACAGCTGTCTGACAGCCCTGAGTGTTCCCAGCAGGGCTGGAGGGCAGCAGCTCATGCCACGACAGGGGAACGGCTCTGTCTCAGGGCAGGATGGGGACAGGAACCTGCCAAGTCCTTGTCTCACCAACGCACAGGGCACTGTGCAGAGCCCTTCCTTGGCAGGGAGTGCAATTTTCCCCTCCTCTAACCACAGCTGCTTTTTTATCTGGCCTGCATCCCTTCAGCAGGTATTTTAAACCATCTGGCACACCCTGCTCTGCTCTGCCCTCCAGCTGGCACCACCAACCCTGGAAACACCTGTACAGTCGATCCCTCCAGCCCCATGCCAGCCCCCATGAAGCTGCCAGGGACAGAACTGGGGCTACACAGCAGGAACCAGCGACCCCAGAGCGGGATGCTGAGCTGGTCCTTCACCAGTTCAGCCCGTTTCCTCTTTCAGTCACAGCAAAAATGGGTACGGGCTCCCCAGCTCACCCTGCACCAGAGGATTCAGGAGCTCTGCGGGTGTGTGCAATCAGACCAGAGCTGAGTTCATTCCCTGCAGCCAGCACCAGCCAGGGCAGCCACCCTGCTGCAGCTTCCTGTGCCTGCTCCAGGGCAGGGAATTGCACTGGCACAGCCCTGCTACAGCCCCCATGCCTGGAGACCTGTGACCACTCTGTGCCTTTCATTCTGTCTGAAACCAGCAGCCAAGCTCCGGGAAACCTGGATCTTTTGGGGGTTGGATCTCGTCCCAACCACGTCTGCTGTTCTGGATAGACTGTAAAAAACCAGAAAGGGCCTCTTCTGACCTGGGGTTGTTGTTGCAGAGACACCACAGTCACAGCAACCACCGAGACCAGCTGATGTTACAAACCACTTGCAACTGGTTACAGATGTTTTATCTCACTGTTTTCATTGCGAATAACGTGCCTTATGTAAGGACAAAAAAAGCCCCAGCCAATGAGGCACCTCATTTTGCACTAACACCGCCCTATTTACTATCAGGAGACCAATAAAGATTTCCTCTCTGAGTCACACCACTGGCTGGCTCTTCCACGTGCCGTTCATTGCTGGGTGGGGGTGTTACACGTGGGCTCACTGCTGCACCCCCACCTCAGGGCAGGAGCAGCACACACGGATTTCCAAGGGTTTCTGCCTGCCCTGAACTCACCCAACTCGCTTCCCAGCCTCCAACTCGCTTTCCAGCCTCCAGCAGCACACAGCAAAACCAGCAATTCTCCTGGGACAAAGAGAGGGCTGGTGGCAAAGCAGCCAGAGGGAAGCGATTTCCTCGATGCTGGAGGCTGCATCTGGGCTGTGTAAGCCCAGAGAGCCAGCAGGAAAGGCTGCAGCCACAGAACTGGCAGCTTGGCTCAGCAACAGCTGTGCCCACTTATTCCAATGGAAAACCACAGTGGCTCCTCCTATAAATACGGCTACTTCCACTGCTCGGTGGAAGAAAACAGCAGGGAGGGAATAAACTCAAAAGAGAAAAAAAAAAAAACAAAAAAACACAAGGGTTTATTACAGATCTTACAATGTCCAGCTCAGTGCTCTGAACATGCTCCCAGCTTGCTGAGCTTCTGCAGGAGGGTGCTGCGCAGCTCCTCGTGCCCCACGTTGTCCGTGATGGACTCCAGGAAATGCCCCTCGTTGGCTCTGCGCAGCGCAGAGCAGGGGGACGCGTCAGCCTTGCTGGACACCTCGTACTGCGACAGCACCTCCAGGGCCAGCACCAGCAGGGGCTCCCCGCAGCCCTCGGCCGGCAGCATTGCAGCCACGTGCAGCAGGTGGCAGAACACCTGGATGCAGACGAAGGACACCTCCTGCGCGCAGGGCTGCGGCGACGCTGCGGCCGCCGCCGCCTTGATGGAGGCCAGCAGGTCGGTGAGGCTGCTGCAGTAGAGCTGCACCACGTGCAGCCAGGCCTCTGCGGGCAGCCAGGAGGAGCAGCTGGAGCCGCAGAGGAGCTGGAAGCCCCTCAGGAAGAGCACGGAGAGCTGGAGGTGGCAGGCGAAGGGGCGGAGGTTGAGCAGGGGCATGTGCTGCACGTACTCCAGCGTGTAGGGCACGTGCAGCAGCTGCCTCTGCAGCAGCTGCTCCACCACGGGCGCCAGCCTCTTCCACTCCCCGTGGCTGCACCAAGGCAGCACCTGGATGAGGGCCACCAGGAAGCCTTTGCTGAAGAGATTCACCTCTTCTGGGTTGTCCACGTTGAGGGTGAGCAGCTCCAGCATGGTGTCCCTGAGGGCTGGGGACACGCAGCAGCACTCCATCCACGCCAGCAGCCCGCTGCCCGGCCCGTAGGCTGGCCAGGACTGCGACGTCCACTTGTCCTCAGGGAGCCTGCAGATCTCAAACAGAGTCGCCGGGACCTCGTTCTTGAAGTGGTCCCCATAAAGCTTCTTCAGACGGAGCCCCACGGTCCAGTCCAGTGATGCCACCTTCCTGTGGAGCCAGGCCAGTGACTGCACCCACAGCTCCGAGGAGGGGACGGTCTCTGGGCCCACCAGCTCGCACAGCTGGCAGAGGATGTCCAGAATCAGGTCTTTGGTCTCCAGGGAAGGGAAGAGCTGCTCCTTAGGCTGATGCCAGTACTTGGTGTAACCATCCAGAAGTCTGCAGAGGCTGAGGAGAAGTGGGAATGGGTGGCAGGATTTGATCCAGTGCTCTTCTGAACAGGACGGTATTCCCAAAACCTTACTGAGGATCTGCAAGCTCAGCTCAATCTCAGGAGAGTCTGACTTCAGATAGGGAAGGACAAAGGCTTTGGTCACTTCTGCAGGTGACACAAGCGGGGTGGCTGAGCCTGGCTGCATGAGAAAGGCCAGGAACTGAAGGAACTGCTCCTCTTCCCTTGCTGTGGAAAGCTTCCCCCACACTGCCTCCTCCAGGCACCTCACCACCAGGCTGTGTGGCCTGCCTGGATCCTCGTGGCTCTCCAGGAAGTTCAGTGCTGGGAAGGAGCAGAGGATTTGGGCGAGGAACTGGTGTGCTCCGAGGTTGACCACAGCAAGATGACAAACCTGCTTCACTGTGGCCTCGGGGGACAGCAGGGTCAGCCTGGCCATGGAAGCCACAGCCCTGCTCAGCCCTTCATCAGACACACTCTTGGTGATCTGGTTGAAAGTCACATTCAGGTCCTCCTGGAACCCCTCCCTGACAACCTGCACGTTGTGGGACAGACCTGGGCCACCCCAGGATGCCAGGACACCTGAGATCACTTGGTTTTTGTCACTTAATGAAAGCTCAGTGTAACACTCCACGATGGCTTCGGTCACTTGCACCTGCAGCTCTCGGGCCTCTTCGTCATGGTGGGACGTGGCAAAGTTCACCAGCATCTCCAGCAGTTCCAAAACTAGCTCAGGGGTCTGGAACAGAGCTTTGTTTTTCACCAGGCACTCGACCCAGGGTTTTGAAAAAGCCCAGGTCTTTTCAGATGCAAAAACAGAGCACACATCCACATGGCGGTCCAGCCTTTGTGCAATGACTGCCATGGCAACTGAAGACACAAGGCTGGTGTCCAAATCCTTCAGGACAGCACTGGTGTCCCTGAGGAAGTCCTTGGTGAGCTGTGTCAGCTCTAGCACCACCCGTGTCTCGCCCTCCCCCAGGTCTCCGGTCTCCAGGAGGGAATCCAGGTTCTTCCCAAGGGTGGTCAGAGCGTCCAGGAGCCGGTAGCTCTCGAAGCAGAGCTCCTCAGATCCCCTCAGAGTGTCCTGCAGCTCCTCTCCCCAGTCCTGCAACAAGCTGCAGAGCAAGTCCAAGCCACCAAAGAGCTCCTCACGAGAGGGTTTGGTCACGGACGGGAGGCTCACGCTTCTCTCTGCCTCCCTCACCTTCTCTCCCAGCCCACAGGGGTGGTACTGGCTGTCAGGGTCACTGCCCCACAGGCTGACTATGGCACTGAGCTTGGCCAGGTGCTCTGTGATGGGCAGGGGGCTGTGCCCTGGCCCCAGCCCAGCGGACAGGCACAGCAGCTCAGCCAGGTTGGCCAGGGCGTAGCACCTCAGGCGGGGCTGGGTGACGCTGCCTCGGATCTGCTTTAACCCCTCCAGCAGCACCGTCGGCAGCCCGGGGGCAGCTGAGGCGCTCCCGGGGTCACCCTTGAACCTCTTTGCGGGCTGCAGACCATCCTCCAGGGAGGACTCGGCGCCGTGCTGATGGATGAGGGCGCTGAACGCAGACACTGTCGCATCCTCCTGTCCCTCTCTGTGCTTCATCACCTCCCACCACACGTCCAAGAAGAACCTGATGTCCGACGGGGACGTCTCGCTGGAGATGTACTCCACCAAGTCCTCCAGCTGTCCCCGGCACACATCTGGAGGCAGCGCCAGCAGCAGCTGCACGAAGAGCCGGGGCGCGCTCAGCGCCTTGACCAGCTCGAAGAGGGCGATGTGGTTGACATCGGGGATCATCGCGCCCACGGAGAAGAACCCGTCATCCTTCCAGCCCCACTCCAGCGCCGCGGCGGGGGAGGCCGGCAGCAGGATCTTCGCCCACACGATGGCCACGGCCTCCTTTTTCCAGAGGCTCAGCGGCGAGGGGCAGCGCTCGCCGATCTCGCGCAGCGCGTCGGTGATGGGCACCCCGGCGCGGGGCCAGTCGGCTTTGCGCAGCTCCCGCAGCGGCCGAGGCTGCAGCAGGCGGGCGGCCAGCAGGAAGCCGCCGTGCAGGATGGCCGTCTCCTCGCCCACGGCCCACGGCCCCCCGGGACACCCCGCCGCCATCGCGGCCCCGCGCTCCGCCGGCTCCATGGCCGCGCCGCGCGCTGACGTCACTCCGCCAGCGCGATGACGTCACGCCCCCAACCGCGCGTCCTCCCCGCAGCGCCCTCTGGCGGCGCGGAGGTCTGCTGAATTAATTAATTAGTTAATTAATTAATTACCGTGCTCACATATCAGCATGTTTAATTTGAAGAATAGGATTCAAAAGCGTCATCGAAACTGAATTTAAAAGCTCGGACAAAATCCCAACGAGGAATTTTTTCCTGTTTCAGCTCACTGCCTGATCTCCATGAAACTCATTTCATTTTCACGATGAAAACATGATTTAAGGTATTTTTATTTCAAGTTTTTATCAAATGAACGACAAGTCAGGCAGCATACCTGGCATAAACAATGCCAGGAATGACTGCCTGTATTCCCAGCTTTTATTCCGCCAGCAAAAGCAGAGTGACTTCATTGCAACGGAATAAACCCTGGACTGTTATTTCCAAAGGCAGTTCCTCACCAAAAGTTAATTGCAAAACTTATTTCAAGCTTCCCCCGGGCACCTCAGCAGACAGTGCAGCTACAAACCCCGAAGCACAACCTGGAACGTGGAAATCTCCTGGAGAAGGGGTGGAAACCACCCCACCAACAACAGGATCCCAGTTGAGAAACACACCACGGGCTTCTCATTCTTCTTTGGAATGAAAACAAGGACTGGAGTATCCACACGGTCTGGCAAGATCATTTCTTTGTCTTTGTTCCCAATAAAGGGATGCACTGCCTGCTCCAGCTCCCCCCTGGAGAGGGGGAGTAGCCACAGCTACATCAAAATCTCCTCTCCAGCCTGAAAACAAAGGACAGCTAAAGCAAATTAATTAGAAAACTAAGTAATCAGAAAATAACGTAGTTATTCAGCTTTCTTTCAAGTATAACCACACAGAAATGTGAGGTTTTCCTGACTGATGATCCCTGTTTTTGAAGCCAAGGGCTCAGCTGCTCCGTTGCTGCACAGCCCCATTTTTTGGAAGGAGGAGATGTGATCTGCTGGAAGGGAGAGAGCAGCAGGCCAGAGACCTCAGCTTAAATCAACCCAAAAAACCACCACAGGACATCCCAGAGTCCTCTGATTGGGAAGGCAGCACTTTAACCAGGGTTGGCATTTTCTTGGAAGAACTCCAAGGCACAGAGGAGCAGCCCAGTCCATTCCTCCAGCTAAGCTGAAACCTTCTTCATGTTGTGGTCAGCAAACCACTTGTCACTCTTGTCTGCAGCCATGGCCTGCACAAAGACAAGTGTGGATGTGGTCAGAACAGGAGGAAAGATCTCTGGAGGGATAAATTATTTTTTTTAGCCACTAGTAAGGAGAACTGACACTGAAAACCAATGTTCTCTGCCACAGCAAATACTGTGACCATGCCCCAAGAGCGAGGCTGGAAAACTCCACCCAGGGCACTAAGGGAGCTTTAAAAACTGATTTATTTCCTTTACCAAGCCTGGGTAACTTGCTTCTAAGAAAAACTCATCATGGAATGAGAACTGGATTTTACAGGTATCTTTAATCAGGAAAAAAATGAATGTGCAGCCACTTACATCATCCAACAGCTTGTCACCATCAGGGTCCACCTTGGACAGCTCTCTGAACGCTTCATCTCCCACAAAACAGATTTCATGGCCATCCTGGGAGGAAGCAGCTCAGTTATAACCAGTGGCAAGGAGAAATTTAAACCCAATTTAATCATTATTTCCAGTTTTACTCACAGGGTCAGCCAGAATAACCACTTGCACCGTGGCTTTGCCAGGCGTGTCCAAGCTGACCAGAGGCGTCAAGATTTTCTGATTCTCCTTTTTCATCAGGGCTTCGATGTTTGGCAGCTGAAAACAGAAAAAAAATTCTGTTAACACTAAAAATTGCCTTCCCCAGCTGTGGGGTAAGGAAGGGGGTGAGGGAAGTGGGGCTGTCACCTGTTCCTTGGGACAGGAGAAGGCGATGCGTCCAAACGCTGTCCCGTGGTCCACTGCCCCTCCAACCACCTTCAGCTCCAGCTTGCACTGGAACAGGGAAAAACCCAGCCTGGCTTGCAGGGACACTGATCTCCAGGCTGCAGNTAAGGGCACAGTTGTTTTAATTAAGAACTTTTTTCCTTTTCAGATTCTGTTCTCAGGAAACGAGAAGCTTTTATGGTGATTTTTCCAAGGACTGACCTGGTTATCAGCGTAGCCCAGCAAAGCCCTTTGCTTCTCCTCATCCTTCTCGTATATTTTCATCCCGAGCAAACCAGACCAGTAGCTCACAGACTTCTGCAGGTCTGAGACACCCAGGGTTACCTTCCACACAGGATCTTGAGGATTGGAATAATTTCAAATTAGCTACAAACATATTATAAGTTTAAACACATGGTTTTGCATTCTAGAGAAGTAACAGAGAAACCATTAAAAAGTGTTTTATAAAATAAACACATCCTGATACCCCACTGGTAAATCTCTGCTGAACACCAGTAAGGGTAAATATTTCACCTTGCTTGAGCTGCTCCTTGTCTTCCAGGTAGAACTTGTATCCTCCCGGGGCTTCAGCTTCAAAGACACCAGAGGTGACTTCTTTGAGGGGCCACCCCATCCTCTTGGCATTGCTCACAGCCTGGCTGGACACCAGAGTGATGCCCTGGAGAGGACACAACAAAATCCATGGGGTGGATGCAGAGACATCACCTGTTTTCACACAGGAAACACCAGATCTCCATCTGCTGCCAGCCACCAAATCACAAAAGAGTGATTAATAATAAATATAAGAGTGTTTTCCTGCAGCAAGTCCTTCCTAGCTCAGCATTCCGTGTTGGATCTGGCAGCAAATACCAGCTGTCCTACACACAGAGCAGAGGCAGAGCTCCAGAAATGTTTCCTGGACCTTAAATGAGCACAAATCTGCTCTGGTTTCTGCTCTTTCCAACTCGGAGACAACCACAAAAAACAACACTGAGGTGTTCAAGGGACCAAACAGCATTTAAAAAGCAGCTGGTACAACCCATGTGACAAACCAGCTTCTAATTATTAAAGTAAATCAGGTTATCATGAGGAGGTTTGGCTGCTTGGGGTGGAACTCACCAGGAAGTCGTTGCCCAGACGATATTCCCCAATGCCATAATTGTAAGTCAGCTCTGCCACAAAGTGATTGTCCTCTGGTCCATAGCCCACCATGGTCTTGCTCCATTTCCCATCATAAGGGCTGGAATATCCATATTATCCACATTTTAATGTCATTGCTATTAAAAGTAAGCACCAAGAACTGCAAGTACTTGTGTTTCAAGGAGGAATTGCACTTCTGGAATGAAATCACGGCAGATTTGACCCCGGGCTGTCATTCATGGCCATATGATAAAAGCAATTCTACCTCATTAACAGCTCGTGCTTTAAGAGCACAGGCTGCTCATTAGCTGGAATTACACAATCACTTCCTTATTGCTAAATAGGAAAGGGCACCAAACTGTAAGATTCCTTTCATTTCAGAAAGAAATACGTTCCTATTCCTTCTTTCTTCCATCCCTTTTTCTTTACAAAAGCCTTTGGGGGCTACCAGGAGGCATTTTTAACTCCAGAACCTTGATAGTGCCACGCCTACATAAACAATCAGTGGAACTGAACCTAGTTCCTGGCAAACTTAGAAATCATTCGATACAGTTAGGTATCAATCTACAGGTGTGGTATTTATGTTCATTGTGGTGTTTATGCTCAGTATAAGCACCACACCTACACAGAATGGGGGGGCTGTAGGTTCCAAGGGAAGCAAATTAATAAAAAACCAACACAACCCTGGCTGTACTGCCCGCCAACAGCCGGCACCGGGCGGTCGCGGCAGGCAGGGCACTCACTCACCCATTGCAGGCGGCCTTGCAGCCCTCCTCGAACTCCTCGTGCCGCAGCACCTGGAGAACCACACAAGGCAAGATCACCTCGGAACGCCTTCCCGAGGCCCGGTGAAGCGGGCGGGGACGGGGTCAGCACGGCCGGGACGTGGCCCCATCCCACCTCATCCCCATCCCCATCCCCATCCCACCTCATCCCCATCCCCTGGGCCGCGCTCCGGGGACACGGAGGCCGCAGAGCCGCCCGTTCCTGGCAGTTCTCAGGCCCCCCCGGAGGTCCCCGCGGCCGCGGCTCACCCTCATGCCCAGCAGCTCCCGGTAGAACCGCGCGGTGCGGGCCCGGTCGCCCACTTTGAAGACGAAGTGCAGCGCCCTGCGGGCGGCCATGGCGGCGGCGGTGACGTCAGGCGGCGCGGCGGTGACGGCGCGGGGCGATGGCGGCGCTGGGCCGGGCATGGCGGGCGCTGCTGAGGCCCCGCGGAGCGCGGGGGGACGCGGGCGGGCGGCGCGGGGTGCGGGCGCTGCGGCGGAGCCCCGTGCGGGTGCTGCAGCCGGAGAGCTCCCGGGAGAGCCCGCAGAGCCCCGCGGAGCGCCCGCAGCCGCCGCCCGCCGTGGAGCGCGGCGCGGCCGCGCCGGGGCTGTGGTACGAGAAGGCGGCGCCCGGGGACCGCAGGCTGGGGTGAGCGCGGGGAGCGGGGCCCGGCCGTGCTGCCCCTCAGAAGCCTCGCTGGAACGGGAGGGAAATTCCAGCCCTTGGGAGGAAGGGGGGAGACTGACACGTGCTGCCGGGCTGAAGGTACCGGGAGGGCTTCCTGGAACCGGGGAATGGTTGGGTTGGAAGGGAGCTTAAAGCCCGTCCCGTTCCACCCCTTACCATGGGCAGGGACACCTCCCACCACGCCTGGCTGCTCCAGGCATCATCGAGCCTGGTCTTGGACGCTTCCAGGGATGGGGCAGCCACAGCTGCTCTGGGCGCCCTGTGCTAGAGCCTCACCGCCCTCCCAACGGGGAGGAATTCCTTCCCAATATCCCGTCTAATCCTGCCCTCCGGCAGTTTAAAGCCATTTCCCATTGTCCTGGCACTTCAGGCCCTTGTCGAAGTCCTTCACCAACTCTCTTTAAGTAACTGAAAGGTGCTCTAAGATCACCCCAGAGCCAACTCGCCCAGCCTTTCCTCCTAGGACAGGTGCTCCATCCCTCAGTTCATCTTTGTGACCTCCCGGAGAAGCTCTCAGGGGCTGGTGAAGGTCAGACTGAAGGTGTTGTGAGCATCACAGCCACATTCTCTGAACAATTTCTCCACAGAAAAGTGGTGACTCTCGCCAAGTCGAAGAAGTTTCGGGATAATCACAAGAAGGTTCTGCTGGAGGGGCACAGGCTGATCAAGGATGCACTGGAGGCAGGAGCTGTGCCACAGACACTCTTCTTCAGCACTGTGGGGCACCTGAAGCTGCTGCCTGAGGCAGAGATAAAGCGAGCCAGCTTGGTTAAGGTGAAGTTTGAAGACATTAAGACCTGGTCTGACCTCGTAACTCCTCAGGGGCTTCTAGGTAAGTTTCCTCTGAAACAGTTGCAACACTACCCAAAGGAGAACTTTTCTTATTTAGGATAATTCTCTTAATAATCTTTCCTTAGACGTAGCACTGCTGGAAAATAAGTTTCCCTTGCCAAGTGACAAACTCTACTCAAACTTCCTTTAGGTGGTGCTTTTCCTAACTCTTCCTCCAGCACGTCTTTACAGAGATTTGGGCCAACTCTCTCAGAGCAGTCCTCTCCTTGGGGTGGGTCAGTCATAAACCTGTCACTCTTCATTTCCTCAGGCATCTTTTCCAAGCCTGACCCTGCCAAGCTGTCCTACCCTGCAGCTCAGCTCGCCACCTCCCTGCCACTGCTCCTCATCTGCGACAACATCCGAGATCCAGGAAACCTGGGGACTATTCTGAGATCTGCAGCAGGAGCAGGCTGTCAGAAAGTGCTGCTCACCAAGGGTAAGAGGAAATTTGAGTAGCCTGGGGCTAAGGCAGGGAAACGAGATGCTTGAAGATGTTCCCCAGAGTTTGTGGTGAGTGGGTGG
The DNA here is from genome assembly GCA_008694505.1 of Cyanoderma ruficeps. NCBI lineage: Eukaryota > Metazoa > Chordata > Aves > Passeriformes > Timaliidae > Cyanoderma > Cyanoderma ruficeps. The sequence goes on along the minus strand of VZDJ01000038.1, from coordinate 3,916,633 downwards.
CCTGGTTCGCTGTGGCTGCTGAATGCCACCTTTGTGGGAATCCCTGCGCTGTCACTGTCTCTCCCCGTTCCTTCCCAGGCTGTGTGGACCCCTGGGAGCCCAAGGTGCTCCGTGCAGGAATGGGGGCTCATTTCCGTGTGCCCATCGTCCCCAACCTGGACTGGGAATCTGTTCCCACCAACCTCCCTGCCGGCATCCAGGTCTGCGTGGCCGACAACAACGACCCCGACGCTCCGGCCGGGAACACATCCCTGCCCAGAGGGGCTGCCTCTGCTGCTGCCAGCCCCAAAGCTCCCTTGAAATCCAGCCCCAAGGCTGCTCCTGAGCACGAGGATGAGGAGGGAGCAGCAGGAATCCCAGAGCTGGCTGCGCAGCATTACTACGAGGACTGGGCACGGGCTCCAGTGGCCGTGGTGATCGGAGGGGAGACCCACGGGCTGAGTGTGGCTGCACTTCGGCTGGCAGCCAGCACGGGGGGGAAGAGACTGATCATCCCCGTGGTGCCAGGTGTGGACAGCTTGAACTCTGCTGTTGCTGCTGGCATCGTGCTGTTCGAGGGAAAGAGGCAGCTGCTGTGGAGGCACAAGCAGGAGGATGACAGGCAGAAGTTGCCTGTGCCGGGCTGAACTGCTGCGGTTTGGGTGCTGAAGGAGCACTTCTTGCCTTTGGTTCCCTTGAGGGTTAATAAAAAGAGCAGCTCGGGCTGTTTGGTTTGTAGTAAATGAGTATTTAAGGCTGGAGAGGGCTGGGATGAGTGTGTGGCTTCCAGTGGATGTGGCGGCCACACGGTGATGCTAGAGAGAAGGGAAGGGTGATCACAGTCCGAAGGGAAAGGCCTGGCCTCACCTCAGCCGGTTCCCTCCTGCTCCAGGCCCTTTCTTCCAGCAGATCCGTGGAGAACTCAGATCCCTCATGTGTCCTTCCCAGCCTGGCTGCTGGCTGTGGTTTTGGGTCAGAAATATCAGACTGCTGCCACCTGAATGGGTCCTACCTGTGTTTACCCAAACCCTGTGCTCCAACAATCGCTCCAAGCCTGCCGTGGGCCAGCCTGGCTGGGGGGGCTGTGGTGTGGGGTGTCCAAGCTCCAGCACTCCTGACCACACCTCTGGGCTGCTCCTGGAACTGCTCCCCGGTCAGTTCATCACTGCTGAACACGGGAACCTCTGAAACGTGCAAAACACGGGCTGGGTTTATAGAGGCCGAGCTGGCGGCTGTTCCCAGCTCCTGGCAGGGTGGGAAGCTGCAGCAGGATAAAAGGGAAGGCCATAATCCTGCCATGGCTGACTAATGAGCTGAAAGGGAAAAGCAGTGGCTTGCATAACACACGCTATTCAGGCTGGGACATCAGGCTGGGAACGCCCCAGCGGCTGCCAAAGGGCTCCCTCCCTCCTGGGGAGCTCCTACCCGACCCAGCAAAGCAGGAACAGGCTGTGTGAGCCCAGGGGGGAACACACAATCCCAGGAGCCACCTATCCATGGGGTCAGGCTGTGGGCTCCTCTTCCCTCACACAGGCTCTCTCTCCCTGACAGCAGGACACTGCAATCGGGGAGGAGGTCATTGTAACAGTTTTATTACAAAGTTCCAATCACCATGTACAGTTTTTACAATGTCACTTTTCAAGGGCTCGGCTGTGCTGCTTGAGTTAGGGAGGGTTTTTTTTCTTAGGGTTTGGGGGGATTTTTTTTTTGGTTATTTTTTTAAAGAACAGCACCATTAACGTTCAGTTTGGGACACACCTACAAAAAACAGCTCGATCAACTAACACAGAGGGGAGAGGACAATTCATACCAGAGAGAGAGACGAGAGGGGACAGGGAGAGCACAAGGAAGAGAGGAGAGGTGAGGGCAGCCCGGTGGTGATCCTCCTCCTGGCTCAGAGTGGGAGGGACAGAGGGAATACCCACCCATGGCAGGGGGATGGACCCTGACACGCACAGCCAGCGCTGCCTAAGGCTGTCGGTGCTTGGAGTGGAGGGTGGGAAACCCACAAGGGAAGGTCTCACCCCCAGGAGGAAGAGCTTGGCTGTGCCGTGGTCTTTCAGAGGTTGTCAGCAGTTAAGACTTTGTCTTGGCCTTGTCAGGGCACTTGAGTGGGAGAGAAAGGACTGGCCAGGGGCGATGGGGACAGTTTCCTTATTGCTTCCTGGAAGTCATTTAGTCAGCAGCGATGGTGAGAAGGGAAAGAAGGGAGAGGAGGAGAAAGAAAAGAGCCCCAAGAACCCCACCCACTGCCTGATGCATACGTTGGGAAGAACACCATGCAGAAAGATTTGCCTGCTAGCTAGTGCCATGTATAAAATAACGATACGGTAACAGTTCTGGCCTGGGTATTAGAGAATATATCACCATGAAGCACAAGCGAAGTCTCCAAACGCCAACAACTCCCTGCTCAAAGTGCATCTCGAGGAGTTTGCTTAGGAGAAGGATTCACTGCGTAAAACAAGGCACCACAAGAAGGTTGGATACTGGGTCGGGCGTGAGGACACGCTGGAGAATCCACAAGCGGCGGAAGAGAGACCTAGTTTTAAATAACGTCTGTTGGCACAGGGGCCCCTTAGATGGGCTCGGGTTTTAGCTTGTCTGCTAGAAAGTCGCTGACAAAGGCTTCCACGATTTCGGGCGTGATCTCCTCCACATCCATCACGTACTTGGCCCGGGCTGACATGTCCAGGATGGTGAGCAGAGGCGCAGCCTCGGGCAGGTTGGTGTAATCCCGCAGGGAGTCGGTCATGTCGTCCTGGAAGCCAAAAGGAGAAGGACAGAGGAGTCATTGGCAGAGCTGGGACACCAGGAGCAGTTTGCCCACAGTCTATCCCAAGAGGTTGGGCCTTGCACCAGCACTGCAGTACCACGAGCACAGCAGGCAACATCCATCTTGGTGCCTGCTCTGCTCGTGGTTTGTCTCAGAACCAGACGGGGTTGGTTTATCCCAGGCTGGAATGGGACATACACTCCTCCAACCCAGAGGCAATGCTTCCAGACTGACCTGCTGCCCCGGCCACCCGAGAGCCTCTGGGACATCTACAGCTCAAGGAACTGGGGACAAGTGCTGAATGTGGGGACTGCCAGCACAGCCATGGCCTCGCTGCTCCCCAAGGGACCCAAGCACACGCCCAGAACGAAGCAAAGAACAGGAACGAGATGAAGACTTGTGCTTTGAGCCAACGATGAGACCCCACCAGCAGGTCCCAGGCACACACAGGAGCAGCAGGCTGCTTGCAGGGGCAGAGGGCTGTCCTCCCCTCTGGGCAAAGGCAACGCTTTATCCCTCCCAAGGCTGCGGGATGCACAAAGCCGACGCTGGTGCGATTCATCACCGAGCCCACACCGCACCGGGAGCGGGGCGTTCCTGGGCGCCCCTTCCGAGGGGCAGGGATGGAATCCATGCACCTGGTTGGCGGCCGGGGCTCTGCAGCGCGTGGCGGCAGCGCTGGGGAGCTCCGCTCGCGCCTCCCCTTCCTCTGCAGAGGTTTCTGGCGCAGCTGGACCACGTGGCTGGAAGGGCGAGCAGGGCCGGGCTCGTCGCCTCGGCCGCCCCCCACCCAGAGGTGTCGGGACGCCTCGTCCTTTATTTACAAAGGCGCCAAGGAATATTTTTAATCAATGCAAAATCGGTCCAGACGGTGCTGGGAGAAGCAATGGGAGGCGCCTGCTCCGGCCAAGGCCGGGCTGCTTTGTGCGTGGGGGCCGGCGGAGCCCCGGGGCCAGCGCTCCCGGCTATTGAGGTGACGGATGAATGGGATGTGCCGGACGCTCCCCATTCTTCGGGCCGGCCCTGTGGCGGCCGTCGGGAGCCGCATGAATAGCAGCAATGTTTCAGCTACAGCCGGCGAGCGGGAGGAAAACGCTTCGCAGGCTCTGGGGGAGGGGGGGGAAGGTCCCGGACCCTCCCAAAATAGCCCTTTCCAACAAGGGACTCATTCAAGGGTGCGGGGCTGAGCTGGGATGCTCAGAGACCCGTTACGGTGGAGGGAGCGGGAGAGGCTGCACGGAGGGGGCCCAACGGGGCTGTGGGAGGTGGCAGTGGGGGCCTGGCTGGCTGGGGGGGCCCGGGTGTGGCAGTGGGGACCCTTTTGTCGCAGGGCGGCTCCGGAGGGCTCCGCGCATGGAACACTGCGGCGGTGACGTGGGCGTGCAGGGACGGAGCAGGCGCAGCGCCTGCCACCTGCCCGGGCCCTGAGCGCTGATGTGGGAGGGGAACTGCAGGCCTGGGGGTGCTGGGAGCTTTTTTGACCCGTACACAAAACCTTCCTTTGCCAGACTGCAGCAGGGCAAAGTGTCCGTGCAGGGGAAAGGGAGGCCAGAAATCCTCCGGTCTTCCCGTTTCCCATTCTCTCCAGAAGATCTTTGACTCCGAGCACTGCAGCCTGCACATGCCTCAAATAACATCCCAGCCAAGAAAAACATGGTCAGCTCAGGGAAACAGCCGAAATTTCACTGGCTGGCCCAGGCTGAAACTCAAACCCTGCTCCTCTTCCCCTGCCCAGCCACTTTCCTGCCTGCACAGCCTCAGGGTTTAGCAGGCAGCAGCCCCAGCATGGTCGTTCCACTCCCTCTCACATCCCACTGCCCCACTCTGCCTGTCCTTCTCCTGCCTTCAGGCTTTTCCACCTCTGAGCAAACCCTTTGCTAGAAGTAATATCCAGCAAGGAGAGCACAGACTGAGCCAGGCGTCAAGTCTGGTTTTGCTCCCTGCTGCCTGAACGCTGCAGTATCTCTGTGCCCCAGTTTACCCCCTGAACAACAACAACAGTGGTACCCAAGCCAGACCAGTCCCCACACCCAGCAGGACACAGCCCTGGGGCTCTCCTCTCACTTACCTCACCCGCCACGAAGAAGAGCAACGGTGCCTCCTCCTCTTTGGCTTTGTACTTGGCTATGATTTTTTCAGCTATGGGCTGAATCAGTTGTTTCGCTGCCTCCGACTCCCCGTCATCCTCTGAATCTGCAGGGCACGGCGTTGTGGAGACAAAACAAAAAGAGGCAAGGGGGGAAAAAAAAAAAGGAGGTTAGGATCAAAGGATGCAAATGGGCCGGGTGCTGGCAGTTCTGTCCCGTGGCACCACCATGCAGGAAGCTGGAGCCCGGATGCGCCGCACGGACTTCAAAGCCACACAGCTCTGGAACAACCAGGGAGCAGCTGAAATGCACTACAGGGAAACACCTAACAGAAGAGCAACTCCTGCTCCCCAGATACTCCACTGCTCGCTCCCCGGTGCTGTTGGTGATGTGCAGGGACAAACAGGCACAAAAAAAGCTGCTTTGTGGTTTGAGCATGTTTTGAAGACCAAACAAAGGCGCTGATCTGAGGCTGCTGCCACCCCTGCCCGCCACCCACCATCCCTCTGCCTCGGGATGGCTGAGCTGCAGCTTTGCTGCTCCAGTCTCAGTGCTGTGAAGGCAGCTTTGATTTGACAGAGGTAGGGCAGAAAGAGATGGCAGCATCAATCAAACGCCAGCCACCACTGAAGTTCAAATAGTGAGCTGGAAAGAGGAGAGTCTGTGTCCTTGGGAAGCGTGGAGATTAAAAGATTCCAATTCGGGGACAACTTTTAGGCATTAAAGGAAGAAGGCAGAAGAGAGCTCCCTGTCTCCCCTCATGGTCCCTGATGTAACCCAGCTGGGACAAGCCATACCCATGCCAGGAAAACTCTGCCCTTGCTTCACACATCCCTGTCCTCTCTGGCTTCTCCAAGCAAAGCAGGAGATTCCAGAGACGCTGCACGCTGGATTTCAGGGTCTGTCCTGTGTGCATGGCCGTGATAAACATGCCGGGCTGCAGGGTGTCTCCAGGGACTGATCTTCCTACAAACATCGGCGGCTGGCGGCGCTCCAGGCAGCCCTGCACACTCTGGCTAACCCAGCCCTAACCCCTCCGGGGAAGGAGGTAGATCACTCAGGCTTTATTCAGCACTTGCTAAGCCTGCCTCCTCCTGGGGGTGCTGCTGCCTGTGCAGTGCAGGCGCTGATTTGCTGGGGGGTCTCCCAGCAGGACAAAGCTGGCCAGGAGCCCCCATTCCCGGTGCCTGCCTTGCTGCAACACCAGCTGCATCTCTGCCCCAGCACATCACTGGTGGATTTCATCAGGACCATCCAACCCCCAAAAGCACCGAGCAAGAGCTCCAGCTGTTCTCCTGATGAGCTGTTTGCAGCAAGGTGATAGAAAAACTTTGCTCAGAGCAAGACAAAAATAACTCTTTCCAGAGGCCTGCAGCGCCAGCCCCAATCCATCAGGCTTGGCGTGGCCAGCCGGTCCTTCCCGCGTGAGGAGAGGATTTTTGGCTCTGTGCTCACATCCCCTGCTGGGCTCTGCTGAATAAATAACCAGGGTCAAAAGGAAATCTGAAAGGGAAGAAGGAAAGGAGCGAGGGCTGTGTTATCAGCGCTGCAGAGGAGTGTGTGCTGCTCACAAAGGGCACACGAGGAAGCGGAACACGAGCCCTGCCCTGGGCCAGGCACAACACCAGCAAGGCAAGGGGGGCTTCTTCAGCTCACCCCCAAACTCCACACAGCACACAGGGGACAGCTGCACCCCCTCAAGAGCCCGGGACCCCTCAATTCCCTCCCTGGGATGCTGTGTGCACCCCAGTGCTGCCCACCCAGGGCTCAGCCTGCAGCACAGCTCATCCCAGCCATGCCCTTTCCTGAGTTATTGTGTCCATTGCTGGCAGGGAAGCAATGAGGAATGAGCCACCCTCGTGCTTTGGTGAACTCTAGACCTGTTTCTAACTGCAGGGAAGCTTCATGTGTGGGTTAGCAGTGAAAGGACAGGAACTTTGGGGAAAAACTTGCCCTGTCCTGCATCCAGGGGAATCGGAGGAAAAAAGGACCAGCAGAGCATGAAAGGCTGTTCTGACTGTCACAGCCCTGCTCAGCCCAGGGACTCAAGCCCTGAGCTGTAATTTCAAGCACAGATCTATAATGCCTCGCTGAGACACTTCCTCTGGCTCTGTAACATCATGTGTGCCTGAAGTCCCTGCTCCAAAAAGGCTTTCCCCACGTCCACCACCACCAGCTGTGACAGTGTATTTCTCATACTCCCAACACCTCATCAGCATTCCTATCCACAGCCACCACCACACCTTTGTTGTGACAGCTCCTCCGCGCTGCCAATCGCTGCTTCACCACATCCCAGGGTGGTGTGTGGGAGCTGCAGGAGCCCCGTGGGCACAGCAGGCTCTGGCAAACCCCTGTGAGCTGCTGTGGTACAGGAAAGGCTCCAAGTCTGTCCTAAGAGGCTTCCACAGGGAGCTCTTTCCTCCCACCAGCCTTTCTGTGAGCACACAGTGATGGAAACTGGAAATGGAGGTGATATCCCTTCCCAGCAACACTGTCTTCACCAGAGGCAGTTCCCAGCCCCGTGGCCAGCTCCAGCCAAGCTGGCAGGCCACCCAGCCCCCTTCCCCAGCACAGGCTCTGCTGCCACAGCAGGGATGCTCCATCCATACCTACAAAGAGAACGAGGCAGGGCCCCTCATTCAGCTGCACGGCGTTGGAGTCGGTCAGCTCCAGCACGGGCTTGGGGTGCCAGGGGAACTCGCGGCACTCGATGTCGTTCAGCACCTCCACCCGGCCCTGCCGCGTGATCACGTCTCCCTTGGAGTCCAGGACAATGAGAGTCGGGATGCCTGCAATGGAAAAACACAGGGAGGGGGATCAGCCAAAGCACGAACTGGCCAGAGACAGGGTGTGGGGAGAAAGGCCCTTTCCTATGGCCTCTGGCTCTGGCAGGAGCCCAGCGAGCCTCCTGCCTCTCCGCAGCTCCCGGAGCGGGGATCAGGCTCCCTGGATCCTGTTTCCTTCCTAGCAGAGCACTGCAATTCAGGAAGCATTCAGCTCTGGCATTGCCTGCCTCTCCCTGCCCAGCTGGGGGCAGGGATTACTGCTGTCTGGTGCCCACTGGTACCACCCAGGGACCCTCCCTCTTGCACCACCATCCCAGTGCCGAGATGTGGCTGCCTCTGGAAGAGCCCAATTCCCAGCAACTCACAAGGGCTGCAGACAACAGTGGCCATGAAGCAGGATGTGTTCCTTCCCAGAACACCACATATTTTTGCCCCCACAAGCCTCCAGCACTCTGCACTAATGGCCCAGCCATTTCCACAGCACATCCCTCTGGGGACTAATAAAGCTGTGCAGGAACATCCAGGTCTACAGGAACCTGCCAGGATGAGGCTCAAGGGACATCCAGTGATGGTTTGGCCCTTGGGAAAAAGCAGCATTTTTCCCCGAGCTACGGGGCTGAAAAGTTTTGTCATAAAGGAGAAGCTTTGTACGGGAGGTGAACAGAGACACAGCACAAGTCACCAATGCAAATGTCACTGGCAGTGGGGCAGGTTGGACACCAGCTGGTGACCATCCCATCTGATAAAACACCAGCTTTCCAGCCACAAAACAGCCAGAGGTGGGTCAGCAGGAGCGGCTCATGTTGGTGACTTCATCTGGAAAACACACCATTCCTCTGTCATCAGGGAGACAAAGAAACATCCCACAAGGAAGGAAGAGGGGACAGCAGGATCAGGCCCCAAGGGACAAATGAAGTGACCAGTGTTAGCGCCAAGTGCTGCTGTCATTGCTCATCACCCGGGCTTTGACCTGCTCCCTGTGCAGCATCTCCTTCAACCAGCAAAATCCCTGGCAAGCTGAGGCAATTCCAACACTCCTGCCTTTCATCCCAAGGTTCCTTTTAAAGCTCATTCCTCAGAAACACCCTGCAGAGTCCTTCCCTGAGCAGGAGGCTGGCAGCGTGTTTGCCCCAGCCAGGCTGCTGGCACTGCACTCCCGTGTTTGTCCAACAGTGGGTTCCTCATAAGCCCTCTGAATTCGAGGCATTTCTCTAGGAAATACACGGCCATCTGTGTGTCCCAGCCTGCCTGCAGGTCCAGGCCAGCGGCCGCATTCCCATCATTCCAGCCCGGCGCATTCCTGCCTGCGCTGGGGCTGGTGCTAAGCAGCAGTGCAGGAACCCGCCCAATGGCTGAGCTTGCAGATCCTTAGGGTACGCCGAGAAAACCATTTTGTATCACAAAAAGGCTTATTCATTACCTACTGGTAATTCAACGTAGCCCCAGGGCAGGGATGGGTTAAACAGACTGGAAGGAATTGGGAAATCTCACGCTGGCCCTGTCCTTACAGGCACAAAGTGCTACTGACACCAGGAGAAGCACTCTGGTGCTCAGCAGCAGGCAGGATTTGGATCTCGATCCTTTTACGATTGCCAACCCCACCCCAAACGCTCGCTTTTCCATCCATTATACATGAGGGACAGGTCATCAGTCAGCCTGAGCACTCCCAGGCAGAGGTTTCAAATAAGCTTTGCTGATCTGGGAAAATTGAGGGCCCAGTTTAGACTCAGATCGCTGTGATTCTGCAGCTATCAAGGATTTCATCCCCTACTCAAAGCATTCCTTTAGACGTCACCTAATTTGCATATGCAGATGACCTCCCTCCCCCCCAATACCCAGCCACTAAACCTCCAAGTGCAAATATAAAACTGATTCAGAAAACAAAACATTTTTAAAGATAATTCCCATCCCTGCCTCCTCAGGTGATCTTTGTGACTACTTCCCTAAAGGACACACCCTGTTTTCAGGGGACACAGACCTGCAGGACCAGGGAAACCATCCTTAATGTTATTCACACCTGCTAACCCAAATAATTCCCCCTTCCAGCTCGTCCCAGCCACTATTTGTTATTTTAGTGCCTTTTGGGGGATTTGGTAATTGCCTTAAGTCATAACACCAGAATTTACTTATCAAGAAGAATCAGCGATCAGACACTGCAATGAATATTGTATAAGCTTGGATGAGAATTAGCATAGACAGCCTTGGTTGGATTTTATGCACTAGAAAATGGATTTGGCTCCCACGGGGGCAGCATTTTATGAAAACACAGGGGCCAAATGGTTTGTTACCGAACCTGGCAAGACATTTACATATTTATATATTAAACCTCAGACCTGACACTGAAATCTCATCTGCATGAAGTCTGTTGGATGAGTAATCACAATCTACGTAAAGCAACCCCCACACCAACCACAGTACAGGTGGTGCATTTTATTGCTCTTTTTTCACTTTTTCAGAAGAAAGCTCCAGAAATCTCCTCTAGCAGTGACCTCCAGGCTGTGAGGGTGACCTGTGGGTGTCTGGGTTAAAGCATGGGGAAGGGGAGAAACAACAGTTTTTGGAATCCCAAAAAGACACCACAGAATATGTCCCCACCACGGGGAGTACTGGGGAACTCAGAGATCTCGTGAGATGCACAACAACAAGGGGTGATTCCTACCAAAGCATCGAGTTTATCACTGCTCACCATCATTGGAAGGAGAGCTAAGGCCAGGGGATTTCACCCAAGGCAGGACTGGGAGCTGCCTGCACAAAGGGGAATTATTTCTAAGCAGCCACAACACAAGACATGACTCTTTCTCAGAACCCAGAAGCAATTTACTAGAGGTGGTTTGGTAGAGCCTCTGACTGCACATGAGTTATGAATAGAGGCATTCAAGTAAACCCAAATAAAGGCCTATAACTCAACTTGCATTTTATACTGAGTTTTTAAAAGTTGTAGGGGCCAACACGAGACTAAAACAACAGGAGATCTGACTCTCTTGCTGCTTTCCAGCACTCAGGAACTTAAAGCAGACAGGGAAGACAAACTCTTCTGCTGTTTCAGTACCCAGCCTTCTAAAAACAGAGGGAAACCTCCTCATGTTGTGCTCACAACCCAAGCACCAGGATGGTAACCTGGACACTCTCACTGATTGTAGGTGCAGCCCCAAAGAGAGCATTCAGAGAGGCAGCATCAGAACCATGAATGTGAGGAAATGCAGATGTGGTTACACAGATCTGATTTTTCATTTAGGGGGAATAACCATGTGTGGTGTGAGCAGAGCCCACGACTTCCAGCTCTGTTTGCAGGAAGCTTTTGTCCCTGGTGTGAAAAGCCTGACTGCAGACAGGCAGGCAGCCCCAAAGTCTGCATGGAGCTGAGCTTCAGGGATAACACGGGAGCTGCCTGGGCAGAGGAGGGGACGCAGGGGAACAGCCAATATTGACATTTTCAGGTCAGCACACAACAAAGAGAGATACCTTTAAGAAGGCAGCGGCTGGAGTTGGAGGGAAAGCTGTTGTAACTGTTTCCCTGGCTACAGCATGCCTGCTGCTCAAGTATCCATGTCTGGACACCTTATTTACAGAAAGTCCTAGTGAAACTGGCAGCAGTCCTGCAGCACTCAGCCGAAACCAGCACTGGAGAGGGTTGTGAGCGGGCTGGGGAAAAGACAGATGAATTTGGAAAGCTCTTGCCTCATGGGAAGGTCATTAAGCAGCAAGCTGATGGCTATTTAAAGCAGGCAAATGGTTATTTTTGGGCTAAGGTCAGGGAACAGGGCTGAGTGGCAGCACCTGAGCTCACGCCAGAAGGGGTGTTCGGAGACGACTCCAAGGAGGGATTATTTCTCCTGTCACCCCTCGGCCACCTTTGGCAACACTCCTCCTTCCCTGCAGATCACATTAACGTTCTGCCAGCCTCCACCCACCTGGACAACATGAAGCTGAGTCAGGGGAGGTTTAGGTTGGGTATCAGGATATGTTTTTTCACCCAGAGGCTCCCCAGGGAAGTGTTCACAGCACCAAACCTGCCTGAGTTCAAGAAGCCTTAGGACAAAGCTCTCAGGCACAGGGTGGGATTGTTGGGTGTCCTACGTAGGGCCAGGAGCTGGATCTATGATCCTGACTGGTCTCTTCCAACTCAGCACATTCTCTGATTCTGTGACATCACACAGAAACAGCTGAGGAACAGCCACATTGCAGCAAGGCCCTTTAACCACAGGGAGAAACTATTTGTACACACACCAGATCTCCTCACCAGCCAGTCACCTTGCACACCTCTGTGATGCGGTTTGTCCCCTGCAGCAACAAGGTGCCAGCCCCCAGGAAGGCTGCTGTGAGCTTTTATCATCTTTGTGACTCTTTGAAGCCACAGAGACACACAGAGTGTCTCCCTGCCCCTATGAGCAGTCAGGGCTGCTGGAATTCTGGCACTGGCATGTACAGTAAAAGCAAAGCCATGGTTTACATCAAACACTCTCTCCTTTGTAATTCATGTCACTAACATAAACCAGATGCCATCTTCCTCAGCCCCTGCACAGAACGATGGCCTGCCTTTGCATTACATAAACCAGCAAGAAAATGAAATTTAAACCTTCAAGAAACAGCAAAAAAAATAAATAAATCAGTAATTAGACAAAAAACATCCAAGCCAAAAACAGCTTCCAAGTTTCCAGGAAGAATTAGGTTGTTTATGGAAGTCCTGTTTCAACTAACAGCCTGCCTGGCAGGTGGTAGGAATGTGAGTTTGTAGAGAGCAGAAACATGAAGCGGCTCTGCCTGGGGCACTGTGCTTTGCTTTGCTGTTTTCTTGGTTTAGTTAAAACAAGAGGAGACATTACAAATACTCAACAAAAGTCGGGGGGAGAAAGGAGATCTGTGCCTCAGTGTGGCCTTTCCTACCTTGGATGCCGTAGAGTCGGTTCAGGCGTGACCGTCTGGCCTCGTCAGCGTAGGGCACGGCCACCCAGGGCATCTCACTGAAGTACTGCTTGAAGGAGTCCTCTGACCTGTGCAGGGGGAACAGGGCATGGCATGCAGAGCCCTCCACTTGCCAGGCTCCTTCCTCATTAAAAACCTGGCCTGCAAAACCCTTTATCCCTCTCACCAAAACCCAGCAGCTGGGAGAGAGAGTTAGACCAAGTTTAAAGCCCCCAGTCCTTCATGAAGGATCCACAGTGTCTTTTTCTCCAGTAAAATATTTCAAATTCTCCAGGGCATCTGAATGCCAACCCATGGTGACAGCAGCAGCTGGAGCATCCTTCACAGCCCAGAGCCACAAGAGTGAAGCAAAGACTTGCTCTTGCTGAGCACTCTGCAATTCCCCACTGGGCAGAGGGAAAGGACTCAGGAAGAGTCTCTGATGCCAGAGCCGACCTGCTCTGCCTGCACAGGGTGTCAGGGCTGCCTCACCTGTCTGCACTAACAAAGAGGATCTCAAACTTCTGGCCTGCCTCCTTGATTTTCCTGTAGGACTCCACCAGCACCCTCGTGAGGCTTCGGCACGGCGGGCACTGCAAAACACAAGCGTAAGGAGGACACAGTAAAAACAAAACACAAGCATAAGGAGGACATTGTCTCCTCCTCAGGACCTGACCCACACCCAGCAGGGCCAGGTGACCCAAAGGCCATGAACTGGTCTTTCATCTATGCTGAACATGGCTGGGATTTATAGTCTGTAAGATACCAACAAAACCTCTTCCATTTTTAACACCTGACCACTCTCCCCCTTACAGGGCCAGCTGAGGATGACAGGCCACTGCAATGCTGATGATCAAAGCATCTCAAATTCTTCAGCACCAACCAGCCCGGGGTCTTTACTCGCCCTGAGCCCACCTCCTACTCACCCAGTGTGCAGAGAAATAAACCCCGACGTGAGAGCCCTCCAAGGCACTGCTGTCCAGTGTCTGCCCATTGTTCCTTAGCAGAGGCCCAGCAGCAACTTCACTGAAGGGTTTTGGCCCCCAAGGGAACTCCAGACCTGAGGAGGGGTTGGGATAGGGGTGGGAAGAAGACACAAGACAGTAACATGTGTATGCAGCTTTTACAGTTTCAGAAAGTTCCACTAGAAAAAAACATTCCCATCTTCAGGATACAGGGGATCCTGTCTGAGGAGCCCTGCTGGGGTTTATTGCCATCCAAGGGGGTGCAGAACACCTCAGCTGTCAGGCACCACCACACCCCTGCCCTGAGGTAAGGAAGCCAAGCTCTGCACTGCAGCCAGGGTCACCTCTTTCTCCCAGGCAGGCTGCACCCAAGCCACAGCACCCTCAGCTTGACAAAGCCTGCTCTGTTTTGTGCCTGATGAGGCACCTTTTCCTTATCAAGTGTTTATTTAGCAAGACAGGGCAAGGTGGGAAGTGCTCAGGAATGCAGTCAGATTCTGTGCCTTATGCTGATACTAACCATGTATTTTTACACAGATCCCTACATGTCCTTATTTATAAACCATAGCCATATATATGTACACGATGGTGTGTTTATATTCATATATCTCTATATATATCTTACACTAACCCTCTGCACCCCAAAGCAAGCTGTGTGTGTACACACAAACACGCTCTGAATCATCTGCTGCCAGCTCCCAGAGCAATCAATCCATGTGTTCAGCCAGAGAGGAGGAAACATCACAGATGGCTCAGGCCACAACATGTTCCTGCTCTACAGCTCCTGCCACTGAATTAAAGACTCTGTCAGTATTTACTGCACCGAGAAACAATGAGCCAGTAATAAAAGAAATGGATGGACAACTACAGATGACTGATGAGTCTGCAGGGTCTGTGAGTAAGGGCACATTTGGGTTTGGGTTTTTTTCTTCCAATTTGGTTCAATCTCGTTTTTTTTTCCAAATTGGAGGAAGATAGAGTTAACACCAACTCCCAGCACAGAAAACCTCAGCAAGGGAGAATAGTAACATTTTTCTGTTTAATTTCTAAATAATGGGAAATGCATTAATCTGAGTGTGATGTCAGTGATAAAAGTCCCACTCAGTATTCTGGAAGGATTCTGCTCCCAAGATATGGAAGTTCTGGGCCCTCATTCTGTCTGTCCATGTGCTTCCATTAGGGAAAAATCCAAACTTCATGTTTCAGTTAGCCTAACCTTTTCCTCATTAGCACTCCAGACAAAAATCCTGGAGGGAAATTCTTTGTTCTTTTCAGTAAGCAAAACCAAAACACAAGATCTGGCAGGAATGATGCAGAAAATTTTATGCTGAAAAAAGCACAGTGTTTTGAATAGTTAAGTATGACAATAGTTCTTTGTTCCCTCCCCCTCAGGCCATTCAGAATGAACTGAGATGAAAAGGCAGCTGAGTGTCCACGTTTCTGTGGCACAGGAGACTCCAGGTCTTACCTTCAGGGTCATCTCTGATGACCAGGAGGCCGTTCCTGCAAACCACCTTCCCAGTGGAGGCATCGATAAATATTAGGGAAGGAATGTTGGAGACTCTGTACTTGTTCCACAGCTTCAGCTGTAAAAGAGATTGGAAAGGGAGATAAGGAAAGTAAACTTGGCTGCGTGAAGAGGAAGATTTTGGAGCATTAACATCTTGCAGAGCAGAGGTCAGAGGTGAGCAAAGAAACAGAGCTGGTCCTTCAGGGATGAGTGTGAAGGAACATGAGGAGGAGCTGCTGGGCCAGTGTCCAGAGAGACCTTCACCATCACCACCATCCCCTCAGGACCTCAGGTGAGACCCCTGTGTGTCTCACACCTGCTGTGGGCTTGCCTGTGAGCACGGGCAAAGCTTCTCCTCCTCCTGCTCTTACTTCTTTGCAAGTAAAATGGGGATAATACTTGCCATGCTTTGGGCTCTTTGTTTAGAAGACATGGTAAGCACAAATACTTTTAATGCCACTGCTCTGAAGCAATTTGTAATGCTTCCCTGGCTGTTTCCTCCCCTCCCACTTCCATGTTCATTAAACACACCAGCAACCTCTGCCAAGACACAGCCAGGCTGAGCACAAGGCCAACACAAAAAAAAAAAATATTCTTCTGCAACTGGGGCTTCCCGGGTTTGTTCCCAGGAGCTGATTAAGAGCTTTGACATCAGCCTGGGGGCCCAGCTCATCCGTCCTGCACTGCCAACTTTGCAGGCTGGTGGCCACATTTTGGGCATCCCAGTCTGGGTGGGCCTGTCTGCTGGTCACTACGTTTTGCAGTGAGCTCAGCACTGGTGACAGAGCCCTCGGGGTGTCACACTCTCCTGGGCTCAGGTTCCCCAGGAGATGCTTCTGGCACAGGATAATTTAGAGCTCCATTCATGCACAGAAGCTGGCTGGGAGGAGGAGGAACAGGACCACGACAGCTGCTGGCACAGCCCAGCCTGCAGGTGTGGGCTGGCAGAGCTGCTCTCCCCGCCGTGCATGGAGGAGCTGCTGCCATCACCTCATTTTCCTTACATTTCTCCAAGCATTTCAACCCAAACAGCCCAGCGGTGAATTATCAAACTCTCAAACAAAAGCCAAACCATAACCAAGAGCCAAATGGGGACGGAAACTAATATCCACCTTTCCCTAACATCAAGCTCTGCACTGTAAAAAGAGCCTTTCCCCTCAGGCTCTGTGTGTTTACAGTGTGCTCCAGCTCGGAGAATAAAACCCAGGCACTGGAGAAGCACAGAAGAGGCCCACCAGTGTCAGCCAGAGACACCATCACACGATGTGCTGCTGTTTCCAGCAGTATCTCACAGAGAAATGGCACCCATGTGCTCCCAGAGGAGGAACTCTGCAGATCACTGTCCCTGATTTGCAAAGAGAGGCAATCCCATTTCCCAAGATGGGAATGAATCTGGGGACATAGAGAAAGGCAAGGGTTTGTGTCCTACCCACCAGCCTTCCATTTCCAACAGACCTATTAATTCACAAATACAAACGGCCTTGGGCATGAAAAGAATAAAGAAACTGTACTCAGTGCAAACCAGCTCCCTCACCATGATGGTGTTCAAACCACAGAAGGCAAAATCCACTTCTGTGAAGTTTAAAGGTTGGGGGAAAGCTCTTTATAAGGATCACAGGCATTTAACAGGGTGCTGCAAACAATAAGGAAATTACCACCAGCAATCTGATCGTTCTCTTTAAATAGTTGCTTACATTACACTTCATTTTGCCAAGTCCTTTGTATACAGAAGCAGCTCCCCCGGGGCACCACGGTGGGTCCTGGCAGTTTGGTTTGGCTGGGGAAGCAGCAGGGTCTGCACTTCAGAGCCAAGAGGCTGCACGGACTCACTGTGCTCAGAGGGACAGGGCTGGAACACCCCAGATAAGGGGATAACAGCAAACCAAACCAGCTCAAAGCACTGCAGCAAGCGTGGCATGGCTGGCTCCAGGCAGTCTACGAGGTCCAGCACATGTGGCAACTCTTGCCAACAGCTGGTTCTGGGTCTTCTCAGGATGTGTAAACCATCAGGCCCCACTGGACCCAAACTGCAGGTACTGCTCTTGGCTTCCCAGACATTGATGGCACAGGCAATCTGCAACCCGGACACTCTGTCCCCATGAAATCAGGAGCTGCCACTTCTCACTCATCAGTGAGAGTCCACAGGAGAATGCCTCAAGCCAACATGAAGCCAGGTGTGTGTCCAAAGGGTCAAAAAAGCATCAAAAGAGGTCAAAGTGACATCTGTTGCTGCTGGGGGAGCACGTCCATCAACTGAGCTCTGAGACTTGAACCTAAAGAACATCGTGTCACGCTCAGTCACACCTTGGGCGAATGAGACAAAGCAATTCGAATGGAAAGGTTTTACCCTGCACCTGTGCAAAAGCTCCCAGACACAACTCACCAGCCCAGGTAACACCAAACCAAGTTTCAGAGCTTCACACAGCCTGAGCAGCACTTCCTGTTTTTAACAGATTTGCTGCCTGGGTTATCACTGAAATGCATCACACAACACCAATGAACAACCACAACGATTGTATATAAAGCAACTGGAGCTGGGTTGCCACTTGAAGCCTGCTATAAAAGCCTTGAATTGGAAGTTAGTGGTCTCGATGCACTAACCATATTAATTCCATCCAGGAATGTGCTGTTTAAAGTGGGAGCAGTTTGGTTTGATGACTCCCCTGTGCGCCAGGAAAGCTGATGGGGAATGAGAAACGCACGCGCTGCAGGAGGAGCGCCAGGATCGACCACAATTCCCACCACCCTGGCCCTCATCAGCCAGATTCCAGCCTTTCCAGAGCCTGACAGACATTTGGGAAGGAAGCCTGATGGCTTCTTTTACTCTAGGTCTGACCTGAAAGAGCAGAACCTTGACAGGAAACGGGCTGGTTCATTTTAGCCAAGCTGAAGACAGCTCCCCATGGGATTCCCACGCTGTGCCACAATTTTGCACCTAAACTACAGCTTCCAACAAGGACATCTGATCTCCACCTAAACCAACCTGTCCTGTGGCAAACCACTGTGCTAGTTAGCTTTTCTCAGGGTAAAATGACAAGGATTTTCACATGTGAAGGTTCTGCAAAGGGGACAAGCTCAGCTTACACCCACTGGTTGTGGTCCACGTAGAAAGGGAAACCCAGGAGAAAAAAAAGGCATCCCTGGTATGGGTACCTGCACAACCACGCACTTCACAAAGGATTCTGTGTCAGGCTGGGTGTGGGATGCAGAAAGCAAATTACAACTTGCTGTGAGACTGTGGGCTGATGGGATGATAGCTCAGGCAGCAGGGCAGAGTGCTGCCTCAGCAACTCTGAAAAGCTGTTTTTCCTGCCGTGAAGAGGATGACATAGAAATAACATACTCCACACACTCTAAGGATTTGATCATCCATTTAAAGAGGGGATCTCTGCTCCGCTTCCCAACAGCTGTTGCAAATCTGTGGGATCAAGCCAAAGCTAACACAGATGTGGAAATAATCTACGGACTATTCAGCCTGAAAGCAGCTGATCCTCTCGCAGTGCCCTTCACTCCTGGTTCAGGCCTGCTACAGTCACTGCTCACCCCAGGACACCCACCAGAGAAGGAGTGAGGAAATACAGCCCCTCACAAGACTCTGTGCAGGCTGAGCAGCCTTACAGAAACTTCCCTGGCTCCTGTGCAGGTGGTTTGGTGCAGCTATCCAGTGGAAAAACCAGAGTCACCGGATTCCTCCAGTAACTTTATCCCTGCACAAAAGCATCACCACGATGTCCTGGAAACCACAAACTCTGGGAGCTCCCTGCATGACTCCATCCACAGCCAGCTGTGAGAGGCTTTCAGAGATCACTTCGTGATCTGAGGGCTGAGGCGATCCCCTAGACATCAACCATGCAGCAGCACAAGGCTGCTCCCCCCACCAGCACTGGTTCCATTATTCCCCTCATCCTGATGACTGGGAATTCCTGGCTGAGAGGCTGGGGAGACATTTGCAGACAGCCACAGTAATTTTTCCAGATAAAGGTGTCAGACTAGAGGTCTCCCCGGCAGCCCACGGCTGTTTCTGCGCAGGGCTGGCACCCGGCCGGGGCGGATGAAATCCCCTCCTGCTCTGCTCATTCTGGTGGGGAAGGGATCCCCCACTTCCAACAGCTGCCGGGTGCTATTTTTGGTTGTGCTGATTGATTTATCAGTCCTGGTCGCATTCACTCGCTCACATAAATCCTGAGCTGCAGCGGTGAATGCTGGCAGAGATAAAGCACAACTGCCTGCAGTGCACTGAGCCCTGGCTGCTGGGAAAGCAGTCCTCCCACTCTCCTTGGGGGCTGCATTTCTCTGCTCTTGTGTGAAACTGGACCATAAAAGCTCTCACGCTTCCCTTTTCCATAGCATATGGAGCTGATTTTGCCCAGGCATGCAGAGGGCAGGCATGGTCTCTGCTCATCTTGCAACCCACACTTCACCCTGACCAGCGACAGAAGACAAAGCCACTTTAAATACTCAAAGGCAGCAATAAATGAACATATTCCTGCTGTGGATGGCTGCTGCTTTGTACTAAAACAAATGTAAAGCCACTTTTCTAAAAATTCACTCTTAGAGGCAATACCCTCAAGGCTCTGGAGAATTCTGGTGAGGCATTGGAAAGATCCCACCTTCCAACAGCCCCATGAGCAACCATGTGAGAGCACAGAGGGGTTTTCCATTACAGCATGGGCTCAGCTCTTGCTGGTCTCTCATTCAAGAGCCACAGGCTGAAAGATGAAGTCTGTCTGAGGAAAAGTGCCCTTGGTCCAGGGCTGCAGGGACCAGCAGAGCTTATTGTCCAGCTCTGCCACACAGAGCAGCTCCAGGCTGAGATATCCATGGCCATTCCCAGTGCTCCAGCGCTGCGGGAACCCCTCTGTCCTCACTCACTGACAGTGTTAAACTGCAGCTTTGACATTGTGCCTTAAAAGGTTTACAAGCACCAGGGGCCACCCAGGCTCTGCAGACAACAGGCTGCTCCCTCTCCCTGTTGATTTAAATCTAGTTCACGCCTGTCCCTACGATTCAAGCTCAGCTTGGCCAAAAGCTCCTCTTCCAACCCTCCTTCACTGCTCCTTTTCCTTCGTGCATCAGGGATCCCTCTGAGCACAAGGGGAACAGGGTGAGGGAACAACACACAGCCAAGTGTGGGGGGAGACCAGATGGTGCACGCCAAGGTCTGACCCCGTGACACAGAGGAGATCGAGCGAGGCTTGGGATAAATTAATGTCCATTGTGCTGTTGCTTCTCTCTGAAAGCAAATCAAAATCTAATTACAAAATACAATGGTGAGAGAGATGTCTGCTCTGGGAACGTTAATGAGCTGAGGAGGGAGGACTTGGAATTGTAATAAACAAGATTGATGTGAACAGCTGAGACAGACAGCACAAGGCACTGGGGCTGCTGGTCCATACAGACCCCATCACACCCCTCCATGTGCACGCTGCCTGCAATGGCTGAAAGCCCAGTTAAAACCAACCTTAGCACCAGCTTCCCCTGACACTCGGCCTGGCAGCACCTGCTGTGGACATTCCAGCAATATGACTCGGTGCTAGCAAAAAAAAATCAAAAAATCAACCTGAAAGTTCTGCTTGTCACTTCCATCCTCTCCTTGCTGCAGCTCCACAGCAGGAGACTGGCACAGCACGCTGGAGCCTGTGGCTGCCCACATCGCCCTACAGCTGCTGGGGGGACAGGGGACACCCTGGGCTTTTGTTCCTCCTGACCAGGGAAGACAGCAGCAGAAGGTTTGGAGGCGAAGCGGAAGGAAATCCTCTCCGCGGGTTTCTGGCACGGCAGCCCAGGGCTGCTCTTTGTTCTCCTGAGCAGCTCCACAGCCAAAGGCCTGGGATGAGCCAGCCCAACCTCATGTCCTGGCGTTTCCTCCCATCTTCTTCCCTCAGCACCCTGTTTCCCCAGTGCTGGCTGTTGCTCTTTGCAATCTCCCAGGCTGTGCCATCCAAGGGACCCCGAGCCGAGTGTTTTGTTTGAGGGCGAGGCTCTGAGCACAAGCTGCCTCCTCTCGCCCTGACACACAGGCAGGCTGACAGGCTGGATCCTCCACAGCCCACATCTGATAGGAAAACATTTAATTTGAGCAGAGCTGAAGAGCAGTTAACATGATGTATGGAGAGCAAAGCCCCAGGGCCTGCAGCAGACACGGTTGTTTTACATGTGTAGGTTTCAAAGAGGTGCTGGGATGGCAGCTTGATTTGATCTCAGGATCGGGAGGAAGCTGCATTTGACTAAACATACAGATAACAAAACAGGCAGGAAATCCAGCAGGGAGGATGCCACCAGACAGGCTGGTCTATCAACACTACAAGGATGCTCTTCATAAACATTTTTTTTAAGTGTTTCTCAAATTATATTCAATAGCCCAAAGATGATGCAGAATTTAGGATGCAGCATTGCACTCAGGACTGGGAAATACACCTCCATGTATTGCCAATAAATGAGATTTTTTTTTCCTCCATGTGCACACCTTGCTTTACCTCTTAAAAGGGAGGCTTGCACATGAGCAAGGTATTTAATAAACGTTTTTTTCTTTCTGCAAACACACAAAAAGCAGCGAGGGCAGCAGGAGTTAAAGCTCACATGGGAAAAATTTAAGACATGTAGAAGCGTATCATCCCCGGCCCCTATAAATTACACCCCCAAATGACTAACACTGAGTAAGAAATAGCTATGTAAACACAAAGGCAATAAGAAAATAGAGTAATTTCTGCCTCTCTATGGGAAAGGGATATTTTTCCATCTGTTTATAGGAAAGGCGAGGGGTGGGGTGGGAGTCTGGGATGTTGAATTGGAGTTCAGGGCCTCCCTTGGTCCCACGTCTCATCTGTCACTGGAAGTGGGACAGCTGCCAGGACATGGGTTTCCTACCCACTGCCTGTGCCTTTGCTGCTACTGTTCACTTGAGTGCTGGCAGTAATTTCAAGGTCAAACACCTTGCAATCCTGGATCATTAAGAAACAAACACTTCTGAAAAGCCTTGAGTTTAGACAGAGTTCCCACCAAACACAAAAGCCTTTGAAATCAGCAGGGAAATCGGGATTTGTTTTTTTGTTTTGTTTTGTTTAATGCACACAATGAGGTATTAGTGGGGTTTCTGTTTTGTTTTCAGTGGTTAATCCGAGAGGGAACCTTACACAATCAGACCAACAAAATCCTGGAAAACAATGGAGTATTTGTTAGCACTGTAACACACCCTGGGGAGTGAGGGCTCCAGGATGCTGCAGCCAGGAGACTCCCAAGCAGTGACAAGCCAGCACCAGGACATCCCCCAGACCAGCTACACCAAAGATTCCTGTAAAACTATCAAGATACCCTCTTGTCCCCACTGCTGCTGAGGTACCCACTGGGTGGATGGGAAATTTGCTTTTCCACAGCACCTTTTGAAATGCAATAGCTCATCCATCACATCACTGTGATGCTTCCTGACAAAAACCTCCACTCAACAAAGCTCTTGCATCACTGCAAACACTCAGACTGTTTAAAAGCAGGCACTTTTCTCCAGCTGATCTCGGGAGAGGCTGCACTGGTTGGTCTGGTCCTCCCTACAGCTGTATCCATCTCGGCATCTCAGAGCTGACAGCCTTGAATCTCATCTGGCAGCACTCCTGCTTTGCAGCCCAAGGAGGATTTTCATGCAAAGGTTACACAGCTGCAGAGTTACAAAGGCCACAACCACAGCCCAGGCTGCGGGGGCAGCTCTGGGCTTTGCATGTAAAAGGCTCTGCTCACAGCTCGGGAGGGCGGCACAGCTCAAGGGATTCACTCTGTAACCACAGATCCAAATATGCCAGCAACTAACCAGAGCCAGGTGCTCTCAAGCTCCAGCTGGGAAGAGCAAGCCCTGCCAGTGACAGCTCCAAGTCATCCTGCTCCTCCTCTGCTCTTGGGGTGGAAGGGATCTCACAGCCTGTGCTGACCCAGAGCAGCTACAGTGCCCATGGGGACTTCTCCTTTAGAGCCCCAAGTCCATCCTGAGCAAACATCAACCCACCAAAACTGCTCTGGGCTAAACCACTGATGATGATGTGTTTTCAGGGCTTCTGTGCCTTCCTATCACACTTCACCAGCACAGCTGAGCCCCACAGCCATGGGCCTGAGCCAGCACTGGGTGCCCTGTGGGGAAGAGCATCTGAGTGAGAAAGGACAGATGTAACACAGGCTGCTGGAAAATGCTCTCCTGCTGAGCACTTCTCTCCCTCCTGCTCCCCAAACTGACACTCAGGCCCTCAGCAGAAAGGCTGGAAATGTAAACCTGCCCCAGCCAATGATCTATAAGTGGGAAAACACCATTGAGAGTCCCACGTTTGCAATTAATCACGTGCACACATTAAAAACCAGGGCAGAACAAAGCTGGCCAGAGCTCAGATGCACCAACACCTCAACTGCAGCACAAACCAGCAGGTGAGAAGTTGAAGAAGCCATTTCTTCACCCGCTCTTTTTGCAGAGCAGCGTTTCCATCACACTGTGCTCCAGCAAAGCTGGGGAACAGGGAAGGGAGGGACAGTGAAAGGAGCAGAGTCGTGGTATGGGCTGGGCACAGAGGAAAGGGAGGGACAGCCAGTATGGGGCCAGCAGACAGGGCTGAGGGGTTTATGACACACACACATGGTGGGCCAGGTGCAGGGCAAGCGAGGGAACTTGATCTGTCCCCGAAACCCAGCACCAAACCACAGGAGGCCCCCAGCTCCAGAGCCTTCGACCGGGGAGGAATGGGACAGCAGCCTGCAATTCCCTCTTCTTCATTTGCAACACCCGAATCAGTTAAGGAGATGAGCACAGATAGTGAAAAATCAGTAGCCAGGTGAAAAGCTGCACGGATGAAAGTCAGAAAATAGAGTTTCCCAAAGAGCCAAGAGCCTGTAGTCAGCATATGGATGAAAGCAGGACACTGGTGAGAGCCTTGGCCACCGTGTCCCTCCTGCCACCCTGAGCATGGCACAGACAGTCGTGGAGAAACAAGGGGCTGCTGCCAGGAACTGATGAAACATGAATCCCACGGGGGTGTTCAAAATGTCAGAGAAGATGCATCATATTAATTCCCTCTGCTGACAGCCAGCCCCAGCTGGAGGGGGAGGCTCGGAGACTGCAGGATTCAGAGAGCCAAGGATACCCAGCACCAGCTCTGCCACCGAGTCTCTGAGTCAAGAGCAAAGCAGGAGGTGACACAGAGGGCTGGGTGGCAGGAGGCCTACCTCATGTTTTTGGTGAGAAAAAGGGAGATTCTGGGCAAAGAAAAAGCAAATTGTGTGTTCTTTTATCAGATGCCAAAAACTTCTGTGCGCTGGCAGCGACCCTCTTCAGATGGGGCTGTATTTCAGCTGTTACTGTATTCAGTTTGTAAAATGTAAAAAGGGATGATAAAAATCACTCCAGAAACAGTTACTAAAACTGTTTCCAGGAAATAGATTCACAGCGTTGGAGAAAGCCTGGTGTTTTTACAAGAGCTTCAACTAGAGAAAGACCAAAGTTAAGCAGGAAGTTTTGCTTCCTTGTCTTTTCAGCAATAAAAAGGAGCTGCACTGGGGTTTATTTGATTCTGCAACATACAAACCCACCATCAGTTGTTTCCTCAAGTAGCCTGACTTGAGATGGACAGTTAACACCCCTCAAGTCACCCGGAGTTGAAGGCTTTCTGCCTTAGTCAAGCTCTGGATTTGTCTGCTTGCATTCCTGTTTTATCCTGTTGCTTTCCGTGATTATTGAATTGTCCAGAAGATGACCCCAGGGTAACTAAATCCATGCTTCAAGAGCAGAGGTTTCATCCAGGAAAAGCGCTGTGGGAGCACGGTCTATCTTCCCATCCCCACTCCAGCCTCAGTGCTAGGAAGCAACGTGTTTGGAGTTGGATGAGCCACAGGAAACGCAAGCAAATCATCCACTTGTGTCCAAGTGGCTTTTTCCAAGGATCTGCCATGAAGTTTCAGGCTCAGTCACCCCTTCCCCAGCCCTGGGTCAGAACTGATTGAACGCAGCCACCGAGTCAAACTCCAACACACTCATCTCCTTTGGCAGCCCTGCGGTTCCGCTTCGAGCTCCAAGCTTTTTCCCCTCCTCTCCCTCTCCCTCCTCTCGTTCAATTATCTTGCTTCATCTTTATTCTGTTTCCAGGAACACTTAGCAACAGGCTCTTGCAATCAGCCACCGGCAGGCAGGATCTGAGGAGGAGACTGCAGTTGCGATGACCTTTCGCTACACTCATGCAAATTTTAAAGAAAGTATGTGAACAATTTGCCTTTTAAGTATCCTCTGCTAACATTCACCGGGAGTTAATTCTCCTTCTCTCCTTGGAGGCATCAGAAACACCAGATTTTCTGATTTTACACTAATGAGAACAAAACCTGCGGCTTAATTCCGGCTTACTTTGTGGGATTTTTTTTTTTTTCTACAGCTCACGCTGTAAGCAGAACCTGAATGGGTGAAAATTAACATGTGACACCTGGCCTAGACCTCAGATCTGCTCAGAGACCACTGGCTCCTGTCAGCAAAAGCCAAGAGTGGATTCAGGGTCCCATCCCAGCAGCCAAACTCGTCCTGAGATGGACAAGATGCTGTTGCTCCTCTTGGTGAGCAGCTTTCACTGATCACCATCACAGACTTTCATCCCAGGACAGCCCCAGGGTATGCCAGGAGCCAAACATTGCCTCAGCCTCCCAAGGAACCCAAGCTTTTGTCATCTCCATAATTAAAGCTCATCTGCCGAGGCAGCAGATAAAGGCTGGGACAGTGGTTCAGGACCTCATTCCCACGGGACTCCTGGTGCACTCCTGCCAAATCCAGGGACTTTGGCAAGTGACATCCTCCAAAGCAACACACACCGACCACCACAGGGCCCTGGGAGGGCAACACTGATGCTGGGTGGATGGAAATGGGTAAATAACAAGCCTGGGTTTGGAAAATCACAGCAACAAACTCACAGCAGCCGTTTTTACAGCCACCCCAATGGGTGCTGGCAGAGCAGAACAGGCAGCAACCTTGATTTTCATCAGACTTAAATCAAATCCCTAAAGCTTCCAGCACTTTCCCTGTCACTCAGTGATTTTCCCACATACACAAACAAGTTTGGAGACACCCCAAAGCACACACCGGGACAGCCAGTGCAGCTTGCAGGGCACAGAGGCATTACAGCATTTAAGTACTTTCTTCTTGAAACAAATACTCTGTGTTTGGAATAAAAAAATCCTGTATTTCTTGCAGTGGCCAGAAGCTGAAGGGAGGGAAAGGATGAATACCAGGTACCAACACAGGCAGCTCACCTCCTGCTTTCTGAGTGGTGTTCATAACCAGGGAAAGAATTTGCAGGGCCCTGATCTGGGAAACAAACGGAACAAAAAACCCCTCACAGATCTTTGATACTTCAAATGATCTTAAAAAGTATAATCTACTTTTTTATTTTCCCCTTTCAAAAATGAAAAGTCTAAATAAGCACATCACTGATCTGATTGCTGAGAACAGCATCTGGAACATCAATCTCTGCCCGAGACTGCAGAAGCTGCAGGAGAGCTCAAAGCAGCCAAGGCTGCCCTTGAACCAGATGCCGCTCGCTCTTACACAGAAACGCCTCTGGATCTGTGTGAAAATGATTAAACAAAATTGCTCCCTCTTTCTTCAACTTCAGAACTCAAATCTGTTTTCTCTTAGAGGGCAGATGCTCATTACATATCCCACAGCACATCAAAGGGCAGGAAAAGAAGGAAGGCAGCCACCCTGCCATGCACCAGTGCCCAGGGTCCTGCCTGACCAGCACCCAGCACTTCCCCTCCCCAAAACCCTTGGCTTGGGGTGCAGAGGACAGAGGGTAAAAATGCCTCTTCAAGCCTCAGTCCCCACTTAGTGACAGCGTGAAAGATGCCAACCAGAGGCTGTCTGTTCCAACAGCAGCAGACAGCAGCCATGTGTTTTGTAGGGAATACTCTTGGGGTTTCAAAAACTCCAGCTACTGCAATGCCTCAGGGAGCCCCAAAATTTCTGTATTTCTCCAATATTCCTTCTCCATCAGAGAAGGTTCTCATCCCATGAGAGGTTTAGCAGGATGTGACCTCAGGAGCTCCAAACCACGTGCATGGAATGCCTCACCTGATTCAAACCCCTGCGCTCAGAGGCGAAAGGCAAGTGACTGATGGGAGGCCTTTTCATTTATTTTAGTTCAAAGACCTCAGAAAACTCAAGGCAATCACTCAGCAGCTCAGATATTTAAGGAGGAGTGTGGGGAAGTGTGCCTGGGAAGCAGGAAGCACAAAGTCAGCTTCATCCAAGATCCAAGAGAGAGGAGTCACAGCCAGGCTCTCACTTAACAGCTTCTTCCAGGCAACCCACTGCCTCATCCGTCTTAATCTTTGACCGCTGAGAGATGAAAACAATTTATCCTCATTCCCTGCTCTTACTGAGAGGTTACAAGAAATAAAACTAAACCAAAGATCAATGTTATACCCCTTCTCAGACAAACTCTGCTTGACCTGGACTTTCTCAGCAGCCTTTTATCTAGAGAAGTGTTTTGGCTAAAGCTTTGCAGAGGAAAGCCATGTGAGCAAGCCAGTTAAAAACCTGGTACTTTCATGTTTATACAGCCAGCTAAGCAGCACACTACAAAGGCTTTTATTCCAACTCTCTCCTGACAAGCCAGCATCGATAAATTACATAATCTCTCAGGAATTATGATGCATAGGAGTGAAAAAACTCCAATTCCCTAGGTAAGAACCAAGGGCTCAGAAAATAAGAACTGAAGGAAAAGTCTGTACAAAAATCACCCCAAGATTAGGAGGCAACTTTTTTTGTACTAAAAGGAGACAGCAAAACCAGCTGTAGATGCGGACACACTCCTTCCCCACGGCTGCCAAGAACTCACCGGGTCCACAGCTGAAGACAGAAATACCTCAAAGGTCTCTCTTCTCCCAAATATCCTTATTTCCAGAAAAACCAATCTGAAACAAGCCCCTGTGTTTGACAAGCAGTGCAAGTGGCTACAAGCTCGAGAAGAGATGAGCTTCCCAGTGTGAGAGGTGCGACTGAGCAATGAATCATAGAACAGAATCATGGAATATCCTGAGCTGGAAGGGACCCACTAGGATCATCAAAGCTGCTGTCAGTGGGGTGCATCCAAGTACAGCCTGAGTTCCCAGGTTGCATCAGGCTTCACACACTGACCGTGTACTGAGCTGGGCTGGTTTTACACGCTGTGTGTGCAAGAGCCAGGGAAAATCCATCTTCAGTGTCATAACAAACCCTAAGGTAAACACAAAGGCAAGGCCAATTCAGTTAAACAGGCACATAAAGGAGAAGGCAGCCCAGGCCATGTGTTTGCTCCTGATTTTTGTTGTTGCTCAGTGAGCACACACAAAAATGGGCCATGTTAAGCCCTGCATGAAGCAGATGCTCCCTTCTCCAAGGACAAACCTGCTGCTCTTAATAAAAACCAAGAGTTTTGCAAAAAAGAAACCTGCACTTCACAGCCTTTGCACTGCTCCCTCACCACTCAGAAAGGAGCACACCTTGGCCCCCTTGCAGACACAACATCCCAGGGGCTGCCTGGGGTTAGGCAGCTGGGATAAACACCCAAACCCAGGGAATTCCCAAACTCTGAGCAACCAAACCAGAGCCAGCTGGTCTGTAAGGTTGCAACCCTACAGAAAAGTTTTTTGTCTTCAAGTTATGAAGTTTATGGCGTTTGCTGTGCACATTATAAACTACACACGTGGTTTGTAAAGTGGTGGGTAAAGGAAGGGGTGTCTGTGGGTCCAGGTGCCCAGTCAGGCCAGGAAGCAGCCAAAGGAAGAGATCCACCTGCACAGAACCTTCTACCGGAGCTCTAACACAGCTGGATTGGGTTTTCTGGGCTTTCTCCAGGAAGGCTGAGCAGCTCCTCCCTCCACTGGGCAGAGCTGGAGCCTGACACATTAAACGCTGGGCACAGAACTGGCGGCGCTTTGGATTACTGACAACTTCAAAAGGACGAGAAAAGCCCTTCTCTGGTAAGTTCTTGCTGCTCAGTTTGCCGAAGGGCGTCAGGACAGCCTGAGCCAGCAGCTTTGCTGAACATTTCCAGACTCCAGACTCCATCTGGCAGCCTGGCACCCAGCCTGCTCCTCCTTTCCCGTGCCAACAGGGACACCCGGATACGCGGGACCCGCGTTGGTTACGGCAGTTCCGAAGCCGAGGGGAAAGGATGAGCAACTTCCACAAGAAAGATGCTTCCACGGATTGTACAAAATGAACGGTTTTCAACTCTGGGCTTGCTTAGGAAAGGAGAGATTTAAAGCTCCAAAGCCAGCCCATTTGTAAAAATGAATGAATATATAAATAAATAAGCACGAGTCCCAGATTCTGTTCCGAATCCCGGGGAGTCAGCAGGTGGCAGATGGTTAAAGGCAGAACAAGGTTATTTCAGATCTGCAAGCTGAAATATCCCCCTCCTGCCCCCCTGCAGATCTACAGTAGGGCCACAGGGAAGATTTAGCACCTGCAGCTTTGGGTTGTTGTGGTTACCTTTTAGCCCGTTCAAAAGAATATTACAATGTATTCCCCAAGGGAGCCCATAAGTAGCGAAGGATTCTGCTCTAATCCTCTATCTACTCCTTTTTGGATAATATGGCATGTGGACAAGCACTGCCAAAACACAGATTTATGGCAAAGCTGAGAGTTTGCATGGCCAACACGTGCTCTAAAAACTCAGGATTCCAAGGAATAAATAAAACCTCTCCAGGATATAGACGGCTCTTCAGTTATGGAAGCTCCATGCAGACACAAACCTGTTTGCAGGATTTCTGCTTCCCTCTCCCATACCAGGCAAAAGACAAGTTCATACTGATTTTTCCCAACACCAAAAATCAACTGTTCTCACTGGGTGTTCTTGCTGATACCACCAGCACACAGTCACTTCCCATTTCTTTACTGATACTTTATAATATCTATCAGCCATTACCTAACCAACCAGCTTCAAACTTCTTTTCTGACAGCGACCAACATCAAAGGGAAAAGAACTAAGAAAACTGCAGACTAAAGGAACTATAAAAAGTACAGCTGATGAGTGCTACAGTTTTACTGCTTCACTGGAGACACCAGGGAGCTGTGTGTTCTTAGAAGTTCCTCAGTGAACGGTTATTAAAAAAAATAAAACAAAAAAACCCCAAATAACAGCAACTTTGCAGACAACTCATTGCTACTGCAACTAGATTTTGTAGTGGAAATGCTGAGAAACACCTGGACAACAGAGCCAGTGTAACACAACACGTGTGGCTGTGAGGGGCTGACCACAGCAGAACCGCTGGAGGCAGAAAATTCAGCACCAAGCGCAAGCAAATATATTTTGCCCACCTGAAAAGTCAAGCCAGTGAAGACACATCCAATCCCAGAGGCACCAGGATTTTTTTCCCACTCCACACCCCCCAGGTGTGATTTTAAATTACTCACTGCTGGGGTTGTCGCACACCTCCCTTGGGTGCCTGCACCACAGCTCCATACAAAGGCACAGATGAGCAGTCAGGCACAGCAGCAGGGTCAGGGTACAAAAAATAAAAAAAGAAAAATGCAGTCATTTTTGACAAAGGGGGAGTGCTGCATCCCTGCCCAAATCTCTGTGGTTGCCTACACACCCTTTGGATCCTGGCTACTTGCAAGCCAAACATAAAACCAAGGATATTTGTTCAAAACCCACAGGCGGACACTGTGATTCTATTGAAGCAAAAAAATACAACTGGCATTCATTCTAAAAACTTCCCACCACTGGGACTGGGATTTAAAACCAGCACTGGGCGGCGAGGCCAAAACACACTGAGAGCAGACGCCTGCAAAAGATTCCAAGGGAAATTAGTTATGTGGGTTTTAACAAAAATAAAATTAAATCCAATGTTTACAAAGGGAAAAAAAAATGGCAGCTTCCCTAGGAGACAGTGCTGCAAACACCCTTTGCAGATAAGTCAAGACCTGTCTGAGGCTTCCTTGGATTGCTCTGCCAGTGAGGTTTCCTCAGGTTTCTGTGCCAGTGTGTGCAGTGAGGGGAAAGGCAAAGGCAAAAGCTGAGAGGCAGCAGCCACTTCCTCCTGTCCTCTCCCTCATCCTCTGCCTCCTTCACAGGGCAGAGTCACGCCAGGTCCAGGGCTGAGCACTGGCTCTGAGGAGCAGTGGAAAGGGAACTCTCCATCCATCCCTCCTCTTCTGTGAGCCTCAGGGAGCTGTGGCCAGGGGAGGACGAGCTCCTGGGCTTCCACTGCTCTGCTTGTCCTGTCTCATCTCTCTCCAGGAAAAGACATGGTGGGCTAAAGCTGGACGAGCAAGTGGATTTACAGAAAGCTCCAGCTTCCCTTCTTGTATGCTAAAGTCAGCCTAATTCTGTAAACTTTTCTTTTTCCCCTTAAGTAATTTTTCTGCAGCTGAGTCACACGCAGCTTCTGCCAGGAATTTTTATAATTACTGAATTAGAGCAAGGTTTTGCCTGTGCACGCCTGACAACATCTGCTGATGGAAGCGAGCTCTGCTCAAACCCTTGCGCAGCCCTGGAGAAGCCGGGCTGAGCGCTGCCCTTCCTCCCAACAGCACCTCTCACGGGGCTCTTCTTGCTGCTCCTCCTGCAGAGAGCTTTGCAGCTCCTAATCCACGTTTGAGGAGGAAGAAAACAAGCTGGAACAAAGTCCAAAGGCAGAGGAAGGCTGGCTGCCTCTTGGCTCTCCAAGCCTCTTGCTGGAGCATCCCTGAGGCGGCATCCACAGTTATGTGCCTCTCCATCAGCTGCATAGCTGCAAAGCCATCGTGCGTCACATCCTCCTTGGAGACAGACAACGGTATAGAGTTCCACAAAACCACGGAAGAAAACAACTCCCTCCACCTCCTTCTTCAATGGACACAAAGAGTTATTCTGCAAGCGAAGTTCCAACACACAACACCGGCCCAGACTAAAGATCAAACACAAACCCACGTTCAGATAAGCCAAAAGCAGACATCTGGCATTAGCAGCCTAAACTACACACTTCCTGGATGATCCAGAAACCTCCCACTTTATGCTACAGGTCAGAAATGTAAAGGAATTACCATCTTCAGGACTGAGCTGTTCAGCCTCCTCCTTGTTACTGTTTGCTGGAGAGTGATGCCTGTACCCTCCTGCTTGGCCCAGTGCTGTAATTTATCCCGTACTGCACCCAAAGGGCTGCATTAAGGAAACAGGACAGTTGCCAAGCCCTGCAAAGCGAGGATGCGCTGGAAATTTGCTGTCTCTGTAGCATTAATCCAGTCCACTTGCAGGGGTCTTTACAGCATGGCCACATACCATGTGTGCACACAGTCCTGACGCAGTTAGAACCAAGAATAGACGCTCAACAAGAGAGGAATTACTCAGTTCTGGGTTTCGGCTGGTTGTGCACACACAGCACTCAGCTTTCTTCACTTCACACTTTTCATGTGCTGCTCCAAGGCAAAAATGAAGGCGTCTTGCCACTGCAGACTGGGATTCTTCTCAAAGGATTTTGAATTTATTTTCATAAAATCCTAGAGAACTACATTCACAACACCTCGGGTTTAGAGATGAAGAAAAGAGTTACAGAGAAGCTCTGGGCATTCAGTTCCAGCATCAGCCTCCAGCTCACTTTTAAAAAAATAAACAGCACGGTGCGGCATTTTGAATGTTTGACGTACAACTTCCCATGAGATCATCTGCAGCAGGAGCACTCGGCACTTCTGCAACTCAACCCTCACCCTGGGGACCTGGGAAATCAAGTCCCTCGTTGTGCATGAAAAGCAATTTACCCAGCACCATCGCCGAGCCCTGCAGCAGCAGCAGAGCAGGAATTCCCGTCTCCTCAACCAGCACTTCACCCTTTCTTTTTTCCATCACTTGCCTCACTCCCTTACCTCCAAGCCTGTGAAGGGCTGAGGTCCTACACATGAAACCCCATTCTTCACTGGGCTGCCTCAGCTGCCCTCCAGGAGCAGCGAGGGCAGGGGTGCCATGGAAAAAACCCATATGTGATCCCGTAATTAGAAACATTATCGTAATGTATACAGGGGGATGAATTAAAGTTGCAGCGGAATACTGTAAATTGGATGCACATTTCTTGTTCCATTTTATTGCTTTTTTTTTTCCCTCCCTTATTGGGCTTTGGCTGTGCTTCAGATTAAGCTCCTAATAAGGGCTGGAGTTGGATGACATTTTTTTTGTCCCATCAGATTGCAGCCTTCCAAGCCATTGAAATGAGATTTGAGCTGAAGTTGAATTTTCAATAGTTTGGCCTAAAGGCGAGGGTGTTAACAACAGACCTGCCAACACCTTCTCCGTTTGAAATGTCTGAAAACATGTCTACACATCAAATGCTGCTCAGGCTCTGCTAGACAAAAGCCACAAAGCCAACATCTCCAATTCACTGCTGACTTGCTCAGCTGGTTCTCCTGCCAGTGAAGCTCGTACATCTTCTCTGAAAATCGACTGAACCTCTGTATTCTCTCTAGGAAAAGGGGTTTTCCCCCCAATAACCCAGCTGTTGTAGTTTTGCTTTGACAAGTCAAGGTGGGGCTAAGGAGACATCAGGTAAATCAGGTGGACAACACCAGTTCACCCAACACAGTCTACTTAAATGATACATCCCCAAAATTAAAGATACTCCGATGACATGCACAGGCTTTAATCAAGACCTCTGCCATTATTGTGAACATATTTTTAAATGCTCAAGTCTATTTTCTTGAGGACATGAATGCTTCAGCTTCCATGCCAACAAAATGATTTCCAGTCCACATTTCCAGTCTGGCTGGATGGATAAACATCCATGGCTACTTTGGCCAGTGCTACAGGGAGCAGAGCAGTGAAGGGAAGGTGCTCCTCTCCTTTGATGAGAAACAATAAGAGAAAAGGAATGATGGTTTCTTGAACTGCATCCAAGGGAAAGTATGCCCTGCTGGAGTGCCTGGCAGGGCACCAACAGCAATGGAATTTCAGCTTTCAAAGAAATAATACTAAAGAAGGGGGTGGGAATATCGTGTAGGAGCTGAGGTGACACTAATCCCATGGACTGTTTTACAAACTGCCACTTCTCTCCAATGAAATTAAATCCTCTGCAGAAAAATCGTCTGGCTCCAACATCTTTTGGTAAGTAGAGCATAAACAGAATGAAGAACTGAGCAGAAAACGTGCTCAGATAGGCTGCTAAAGGCAGGAGAGTGGAGGGACAGCAATCAGACCAAATGGGAGTTTGCATTTTTCTTTGGATGGTCACTGCAGGATCTTTGAACCCCACCAAGCCAACAAGGCTCCTCCAACACAACAGGGGCCCTCTGCTCAGTGCGAGGGGAAGGAGAGCAGGGTGGGAGAAGAGCATGGCAACCCCTGCGAAAAGGTCTGGACTTGATTATCAACTTATTTTCTTTAGCAACATTTAGCTAAGCAAGCAGGAAAGAACCCTGTGGTGTCCTTTAGTGGCTCTTACCAGGGAAGCTGGAATGAGGCTGTTCATTCACCCCAGGAGCTGAACAGGCTCAGTGTGGCAGCAGGAGCTGCTCACACCAATATCCATTTCTCTGTCGGGAGCTGCTTTCACCAGCACAAACAAGAAACACTGAAAATGTGTGAGTAAATGGCACTTTGAAATCAGAAGGTGTCTGGCAGCTCTGTGTCAGTGTGATGTGTTTTACCCTCCAGGGCAATTACACACCGGTTCACATCGCTTGAAGCTCTGAACAAAGCAAATCCTGTGAGTAATGGCAGCGAAAAAAACCCACAAAAGGGCACAAAAAGTGTTTGCCCAAGCTCACATCAGGCAGGACTTTTCTATCTCTGTGACACAATGTCCAATCTGCTCAGCTAAAGAAGAAGTTGAATTTCTTTTTACGAGGTTCATGTTCTCAGCATCGCTCTGGCCATGAACCCACAGCACCAACACGGATGCATCTTCAGCTACTGCAAGGATGATTGGGGTGATTTAACAGCTGAAGGAAAACACAGGTACAGCTTGTTTGCCCTTCATTTTTATGTCACTAACCAGCTGTAGGTGGACACAGGCAAAGCACTGACTTGTGCAGGAGCAGCTCAGGGCCAGGCATGGTCTCATTGACTGCAGAGGGTCAGAGCCAACATCCACATGGATCCTGATTGCCTTAAATTCACCAAAGCCTCTCCAGGGCCAGCCTGTGCTTCTGCACAAGGCAGGTTTATCCTCAGGGCCAGCAAATGCCGTGCGAGAAGCACACACAGAGCAGCAGAGAGAATACAAAATCTCTAGCTGTGCTAATTGCTAGAGTAATTACAAAGTAAAATACCAAACTAAATACCACAAGTCTGAGAATGAGCAAAGAACCCTTTTCCTTTCTGGGAGTTGCCTCTCACAAATGACTTTCCCCACCAAGAGCCACCTCCACAGGCCCAGACAGACGTTTGAGCAGATGACCAAAAAATGTCAGGTATTTTTCTTTTCAATAGATTTCCATCCAGACAGGATGAAAAGCTCTTTCTCTTGAGCAATTGAGTTTTCCCCACAACAGACACGAGCTGGCATGTTCTGAGCCATTTGGTATTTCAACCCCAATTAAGTCAAATAGTAATTGCTGCACCTAAGGGGTTCTCAGCTCCCTAAGAGGAAACACTTTATACATACACGGATTTTCCTAAGCTTTACCACTACATACTTAAGACATAGATTGAGGGATGAATCACAACTTCAAATTCTTCACTACTAAGCCTGGCAATCAACACTGCCACTTTCTGGCAAAGAAACCCTAAAAGCCTTCACCTGTGATGTCATCTGCTAACAGATTTATGTTCCATGGGGCACTCCCGTCCTGTGACTCCTTCACTGAGGCAGCTGGGTAACAGGATTTGCTCTGGATAATCCCTGCTCCAGCTCTCAGGAGGGGAGGAAACAGATGAAGATGCACTCAGCCAGAAATGGCAGCCACCACTTTGAGAGAACTTATTATGCCTCAGCCACTGGCCAGGGGTAAACCCCATTTCTAGCTTCAAGCCTGGAGAAGGCAGCACCATGAAGACAGAAGGGAGGTGAGGGAAGTCTGCAATTCCCCTTCCAGATCCCAAACCTGTGTGTCCTCAAGGCAGGAGCCATCAAGCCTGGTCTGTCGCTGTGGGGGAGGCACATCTCTCACGGGGGGGGGAAGTAACACACAGCCCTACAAAACCAACTCTAGGGTAAGGACCACCTCCTTCAAATGCAGTTCTCTGAACAGAGCAAAGCACCAGAGACCCTGAGCCGCCAGCAGGGCTGTAAGCTCTGCCTGGGGTTATTATTTTCATAATTAGAGGGATGGCCACAGACAGAGGTGGTATTTGGTGGCCTCTTAACCAAGAGACTTACTGGGGTTTATGCAGACGATTCCACTTTTTCAGCAGCAAAGCCTGCAGCAAATCCATCAAACGAGGATCTGGATGTGCCTCAACACAAGGCCACTGCTTGGTCAGCCTGAGCCAAAGAACAGCACAAACATGCAGGGCTCAGAGGGAGTTTAATTTTAAAAACTGAGTAAACCCTGCAATTCAGATCTGGGCTGCCTGAAGCAAAGTGATTCTTCAGGTGAGGCACCACTCCTTGCTCCAGCTTGGTCCTCATGTCTCTCTCCCTCCATCCACCCCCTTCTCCCACACTCACCACCCCTCTCCAAAACATCTCTTCCCAACCTAGGACACTCCTCCCAGCCTACCACATCCCCATCTTTCCAGCTGAAGAGCCACCGGCCCCACACAGTGGCAGGGACATGCCTGGAGGGAAAGGTAGGGACAACCACCTACTCTTCTGCTTCACAACGTGGCAATTAACTGGTTTGAAAACTGCCTCTCTAGGCAAAAACTCATCCTGGGAGCCACCAGGGTGACAAACATCTATGTTGTGCACCACCTAAGAGATAAACACCAATCGAGGGCCTGGATGCTCCTGTCGCACGCAATGATTAAACCATCAATCGGGACACAGTGAATTAATACAGACAGAGAGGGACAAAGGAATGAAACAGCTTCACTCGAATCCTCATAGCTTAACAAAAGCAAAACCAGGTCAGACCTATTGAGGAAAAAAAGCGAAAGATAGAAGAAATCTCATTTAACAGTTACTTTTCCCCGAGAGAAAAGCAGAAAACCAAGCATACAGCAAACCAGGATCAGGCTGGGATGAAGCCAAGGCACCGAGGGCATTGCTGTGGCACAGGCAGGAGCACACACAGGACACTCCTTTCTTGATCATCAAGAAAACACTGTAACAGAGGTGGGCTGCAGGTCTCTGAAGACAAGGAAGAGGCCAATTCCCTGGAACAGCAGCCCATAGCATTTTCCATGCCTTTAAGATAGAAAGGAGTGGAAGCTGTGCAATACGTTAGCACTTAAGTAGTCCCTACCCTCAGTTTCCCACCATCTGTACCACTCTCTGAAACTCCCCATCTCATTTAATTTATTGCTGCGTGTCTCCACCAAAATCAAAGACCTAAATATCAGCAATCTTGGTGGGAGGCATCCAGCTGCTCCAGCTCATTGTAGGAACAAACCCTATTTGTGCAAAGTTGCATTGAGAAAGCCGGGCAGCAAATCTCCCTAGGAACAACTTCCCATGCTTTCAGATTAGCAGATCAAGCTGCAGGCATTAAGACCTTTCCCCTCCTCTATCTGTGAAATCCAGCACTTCAGGATACAAAAACGGGTCTTTTCTAACCCTGGAACGAAGCGATTTTGGAAGCACACGGCACAGCAGCAGCAGGGGGCAATGGCTGAGGGAAGCAGAGCACAATCTCGGGGTCATGTTCATGAGCTGTGTGAGATGGGGCTTTTCCTGGGAGTGCTGGGACCTGGAAATCACGGCTGTGGCAGCGGCACAGCCCCACTCTGGTCACTCATCCAGCCCCCTCTCACCTCTGTATCCCTGTCCATGGGGTGAAGCCAGCAGGATTTCCCTAAGCATGCAGCTATTTGCAAATTTCCAAGCAGAGATTACAGGGAAGAGCTCACTAGAAGCAGCCTGTAATGTAACGCACACAGGGACCTCTGTTCTATGGCCACAAACCTAAATCAAAAAGGGTGCATCCTAAAAAATCAGCTCGTAGAGTCATCAGCCCCTCAGAAGCAAATCAGCACAGCTCCCTGCCCTCTTAAAACACCAGATATCAGCTGATAAAAGAGGAGCAATCCTGCAAGCCAAACAGCCAGGCAGTACTTGCAAGGCAGGATTCGTAGCCTGGTGCCCTTTGATTTGCTCTGAGAGCGACAGAACAGTAGTCAGAAAAACATGAAGGGGAAGAACATTTCTGATGTTCTGGTGACCCGTCTGATGCTGAAAATCCCACCAGACCCAGGACTGTGCACAAGGACAGGGGCGCTGCTGCTGCTCAGACCCTGAGCTGCACTTGGAAGGGCAGACAGAGGGACAGCAGGCCCTCAGTGGGGCTGGGGACACCACAGACCCCAACAGCTCTTGGACTCACTTGGTTCTCAGGGGCTGAAACACTCACACAAAGGAAGTTTCATCTGCTTCACAGATCTGACAGCAGATCTGGAAATTGTCATCTCCTTCCCACGCCATCACACAGCTTGGTTCATTTGAAACCTGTTTTATCCTGGCTCAGTTCACACAACAGCAGCAGCCAAGCAAAGAGTGGACAAACTGGGACCCCCAGCGAGGGCCAGGCAAGTGGATGCTGAACTGCAAACACAAGGGCACAGCCCACAACCAAAACACTCCACACACATCACCAGCCCAGTGTGCAACCTTTCAACCAGCAGCAAGCACGAGGGGATGGAGCCGAGATCCCTGGCAACACTACCACAATCCCTGTGTTCCTCTTTTATTTTGGGAGAGGCAGAATAATCCTTTTGAACTACCCAAGTGGGGGAGAACCAACATCTGTTCAGATTCAACAGCTTGGGTCTCACTGCTTCAGCTCCAACTCTTTCCCGGTGGCTGGGGAAGGTCTCTAGCTTTTATTCAAAGGCACTGCCCTCACGCAGGGCCTTTCAGCAGAGCACCTCACAGACATTTAATTAAATCCTACAGCCTGCCCCGGTGAGGAAGGGATTATAAACAGGCCCCCAGCTCGAGCAGCACAAGCATCTCTTCCTCTGGTATGGCTGAGGCGTTTGAATCAGTTGCAGGAGTGCAGCAGTCCCAGCTCCACCGAGCTGCTAAATGCACATCAAACAGCCCAGAGACTTTGAAGAGCCAGCAGAGCAGAGCAACCAGGAGCATCCTCTGATGGGATGGGTAGGGGCCCCTCTCCACTGACAGAGCCACAGCAAGGAGATGGGTTTAGAGACAACAAATCCGGCTTTTGTTGCCCCTCTGCAAATTAAACTGTACATTTCCAAAGTATGCCATTCCTGGTGACCAATTCATCTACCCAACAGCCCTGGGAGCGTCATAAAATGGAAAAAACACCTATTTTCCTTTCTTTTTTTTCCCCTTCATGCTCACCTATGGAGTGAGACTTTTGCTGGCTGAATTACATCTATTTAAACAAGACTAAGTTCAGACATCTGCCTTTGCACAGTGTCAGCTGCGAGAAATGAGCTAACATCCAGATGCAGTGGCATGTCAGGATTAGCCCAGGCTGGGGCAGGAATGCTTCCATGTATGGAAAAATATTGGAGCAGTGAAACCATAAGCTTGGAGCTGAGTGAAGTGAGAGGCCCTGTCAATGAAGTTGCAGGCTCAGGTTTAGAGGATTTAGCAGCTCAGATCTGCCATAAGATCCTCAGTGTGTATTACAATAAATTTCACACTTTTTCCAGAAGGGACTCCTACAGCAATGCTGAGAGTCACGAGAGTGAGATCCTACATCCCTCTGTTTGCTCTGGAAGCCAGGCTGGAACTGCTGGGTACCATTAATGCTCCCCATGCCAGGCACAGGCTCGGGCATTGATGGAGACATTTGGCTACTACAAGGCTGCTGCTTGCCCATCCTTGGGCTGCTGCCTTTTGCCCAGCAGGATTTATCAAAGCCAGCTCAGAGCTGGAACAAAGGGTGAAGCAGTGGCAGTTCAAAAGCAAATGCTGAGCTGGATCAGCTTGGCTGGGGAAGTGGTGCCCATTTCTGCCACTGTCATGGCAAGGGCAGTGACTGCCAGGGAGAGCCTGAGCAGTGTCCCCATCAGCTTGACATAAATCAAACGGGCCCATTTGTCAGCATCCTGAGCTAACACTAATGAAGTCATAGCTATGATTTCATCTCTCCAGTGGGAATCTCGTGGGAACCACGGAGAACTAGAATTTCTCTCTCTGGCTCGCTCGTGCAGTTGCAATTTGTTTCAGTCGCCTTATAGTCTCTTCTGCAAACATTACTTAATTCTCACCCAAATTTTTAAATCCTTACCCTGAAACGTAAAATAATGTTGAGATCCCTCCTGGTGGGATCTGACCCATTGTGCCAGCTGCCACCCATCCCCTGGGGTCTCACCCCACAGCTGAGGATGCCACCAGCTGCTTTTTATACCACAAACATGTAACCAAAATCTGGTTACTCTTTTAAATGAGGACTTTTGCACCTTTTCTCCATGAAAATATTTTAAGGTCGGGCTGGATTTAGCCACAGTTGCAAAGACAGACAAAACGTTGCTGGAGGACCCTGGAGCTTCTTGGCTGGACGGGACAGATCCCAACGCTGCAAGAACAACCCAGCAACGAATGTCTCACACCACCCTGCTGCTACAGTGCCTTGTCTGCCTGGAGATGCATCCAAGGATTGTCCCAGGGTATCCCTGCTCACCCTCATCACAAGCCTTCAGATGTGGTGAGGGTTTGCCCCACTCCTGTGCACCATTCCTGGTCTCCACAGCTGGAACACAAGGAACACATCCTTTAGGAACCAGATTTGCTGTGGTGTTTTGGGCTCTCCCCACACAGGCAGGGACCCTGCACCCCCACACTGCCCTGTGCCTCCTTGAGGGCTCCCATCCCTTTGTTTTCAGGCCAGAGGGACTTGCTGAGCCCCAGCACAGGTTTGATCAGATCACAGATGCTCAGCTACTGCCCTGATGCAACTGAGCAGGTCAGTCACTCACTCACACTAAAAAAAGACTGCGAATTCTTAACATATTAATTGTTGGTTGCAATTGTTCACAGTGCTGAAAGACAGACGTGAGAATAGGCAGACAACATTCCTGCATCTTTTTAATTCCACCCTTCCATTAGTTGTGTGTGCTCTCTGCCAAATCAATAAGACACTGCATTTTCCTTGGAAAACTGAGATGACGAAAACGTGATCAGCTATGAGACAAGGCATACAACCCACTTTCCCACAGAGAATTTATCAGGTCTATCTCCTTACTTGTCAACTCATCCCCCTCCCAGCTTCTCCATTGACCCTGTCTTTAATTTACAACCTTCAGATTTAACTCTGATTGTGTTTTTTTGCCTACAGAGCATCAGCTGAGAAGGAGTGGTTCCAGCCAGCACAGAGGAAGCTGCTCTGCAGAGAGACATCAAGGCAGTGCTGGAGAAAACCCTCTCCCCAGAACACCCCCAAGTCCCCCATCTGGGCTCTCACCTCAAGAACAGAGAGGAATTAATGTGCTCAAAGCCCAAGCTGCAATGAATCCAAGCACCCTCCCCAGGCTGGCAGCACTCCCTCCTTTCCCAGCTGTTATTATCTGGAGATGGCACAAAGTGATCTGTCTACAAAAACATTTCAAACCTATCGTGCATTACGCTGTGATGTGCCATGGAACCAGTTTAGAGAGCACACGCAGCTATAAAGTCGTGATTATTCAGTATTCAACCCAGCCTGAAAGCTCAGGAGTCAGCTTGTTATTTGCTGAAAGCGGGGGGCCTGAAATTATCCGTGAATAGTTCAAAGCTGCAGTTAATTCAACATCTCGACTTTCAAAAGCATAAAAATCACAGATTCCTGGAGCGTGTAAGCTTTTCAAAAATTACAAACTACTAACTGTCAAATCAAAGCGGCAAATAGAAATCCACATGGCTGATAAGACAAATAGTTGCATTTTAAAGAGTAATTAAATATCACTTTGGAATATTTTGCTTGGAACTTGTTTCCCTGATAAAAAAGAAATGGGGAGGGGAAGGAGGAGGAAGCAATCCACACACACCAATCTCATCAAACAAATGCTCAGGCGAGCGCTGCTCAAATTTGTTTTGCTGAATTCAGAGTTCAGCCTGCTGTACCACAGCCTCCCATGCCCTCTTAGCTTCCCCAGATCCTCACATTTCACATCAAACTCCAGCAGTAAGGAGGAGCCAATCACTATGTTGAATCTGGATTGTTGAGGAGGAGGGTTGGTACAAGAATCCCCGTGGTGTGGTCACCAAAAACTGCAATATTTTCTGATTTGGCTTAGATTAAAACCATGCCCCAAGTTCCATGCTGGGAGCATGACTGAAAAAAACAGGAATGCAAAACAGAGAGCTCTACTCAGATGCAATTCAGAAGTGAAACCTTAACCCAGTCCCACACACTCACCCACCAAGTGCTGCTTTGGAACACTAAAAGTTTGTCCATGAGAAAGGATCAAAAAACTCCAAACCATCCTGGACTCTTCCAAAACCTGAACCTGCCAGCATTGAACTCACCATGAATTTCACCCAAACTTTCTAGTACTAATACCTGCAGGCAACAATACAAAAGGATTGAGTACTGAACAAGGAGACAGCTACTGCATTTCAAACTAAAATGTTATTGAGCCACTTGAAGAAGCCACCATCCACAGGCCATGCAAACCTGATGTCACTTTTTGGGATGGGATGTGTATAGAGCCCTGTTCAAGAACCAATCGTGTGATCAGCCAACTGTTTGTCCCCACCCTGGAGCCAGGAGGATTTGATAATGGAAAGATGCCCAAGGACTTTCAGAGCAGGTCCTAAAACGTGGGTAATTACCCACTGAAGGATGTAATAAACACCACAGCAGACTACACGTCAGCAAGACTTTTAAAATACTAATTCTCCCCCAGGGAAAGCGCTCAGGCAGGCAACAGTTTGGATATGGGGGGAAAAATCCAACCTCCACAGACGTCAGTGATGTTTTTGCAACTCTTGCAGGACCAGGACACAGTCCCCAGACTTGCAGCCTACTGATGCTTATGGGGATTTCACAGAAGGATTAGGGTCTTGGCATGAGAGAGGGCTACTAATTGTATGGAGGGTGACTGCAAACTCTGTGTAAAACACACAGAGAAATAATTTGGAAAAAAGGCACCAACGACAAACAAGAAGTCAAAATGTTTTGGCTTCGATGTCATCTGCACAATGTGGAAATACTGAATAGCTTATTCCTCACTCATAATTGGAGTTCACTGTTGATCGTCTCAAAAATCGCAGGGAAAAACACTCCATTGTTCTGCACTTTCTTTTGTAAAGCTGTTACGTGTTCAGCCTCTAAAGAACGCATTTTTGGAGAACTATGCACTGATTACAAAGTAAAGTTCCTTTGCTCGGTCCTGCAACCTGAGAGTAACGAATGAAATCGTCAACCGTGCATTTTTAAACGAACGTTTTCATTTCAACATCTGGATTAAGATGCCACAATGAAAAACAGCACACAGGCTTCCCCCGGCTCCCTTCATACATCTCCCGTTCTTACATTTCAGAACCAGCGAAGTTTCAAAGCAAACAAAGAATCAGTTGGTGCTGCTAATGCCTTGTTTCTTACTCAATAGGCTGATGTCATGAAAAGACCATATTTTTCAAATCTGCAGCTCCGTAAGCCAAAGACTTCATATACATTCCCATCCCAGAAATATAAAGTCAGGAATACAGCTGAAAGTGATTACTTAGATATTTTTATATGATGAAATTCAAAAGCTGCTTCAAGTGATTTACAAAATCTTCTGTAAGACAAATCCCACATCTGTGCTGACCACTTGCCTCCCAGATCTCAGCAGATGGCAGTTTCAAACAGAAAAGTACAGAATCCCTGTAAATCAGGGTGTACCTTAAACTGTAATCAAGGGTTTGAGGTTTTTTCCTACACAAAAAAAAAAAAAAAAAAAAAATT
>VZDJ01000038.1:3770054-3872711 GCA_008694505.1 Cyanoderma ruficeps | reverse complement strand
GTGGAGAGTCTAATTTAATGACATTTCTATCTTCTCCCCACCATTTCTTGCACAAAGTCTACCTACCAAATTAGTACCTGGTGTCTTATTAGGAGAGGTTCCCACGGCAGATGATCTTTTCAGATAAAGGGAAAACACTCTGTCCCAACCAAAGGGAATTTACCAGTGTGAGCAAAGGGAGATCCTCAAATTGTTTTCAGATACTCGACTGAATAATCACAGAAAAACAATCAACATGTTTCGCATTTATTTAAATCCAGAACAGAAGCATCTCAGCCTTCCCAAGAAGAATCTGTACAACACTCAACCAGATGCATAAATACAGCAGAAAAGCACAAAACACAAGAGAGGCAAAGCACAGCCCCAACGCCAGTGCAGCACTGTGTGGATGCACCAAGGAAGCATCAGGAGAAAATTCAAGATTAAAAAGAATGAGGAAGATGACTGGGCCAAGAAACTAACAAGCAAAAACAAAAGCAAAAGCAAATAAACAACAGCAAAAGCTAAACTGCTTCTCTCTCACTGTAGAGCTGTTTCTCCTCCAGCACCCCAACTCTCCCTGCTCCCACTCCTATGGGGAAACACGAGAGGATCTGCTCAATGGAGAATGTGGATGGATTATCATTTTTTAGCAGAGATGTCCCACAGCAGCACAGCACTCCTCCAACAGCCTGTGTGCCATAAGGCCTTGAAAAGCCCCCAAATTCACCCCAAGTGTAGGCGGACCTTGCAGCAGGGATGGTGTGGAGCTCATCAGGAGAAGTCTGGGATCCTTCCGACAGCAGGAAGGGAGACACCTCATTGTGGGTGCTGGGGGACGTCAGGGCATGTAGGCAGATGGGGGCTGATTACACTACTGAGGTTCTCAGCAGCAATCAGGAATTAAAGCTGTTATTAAATCAACCCTCCAGAACTCGAGCAGATGTCCACGCAAACAGATAACAACGGGGTGATGTTAAACCAAAACCACGG
Source organism: Cyanoderma ruficeps (assembly GCA_008694505.1). Classification (NCBI taxonomy): domain Eukaryota; kingdom Metazoa; phylum Chordata; class Aves; order Passeriformes; family Timaliidae; genus Cyanoderma; species Cyanoderma ruficeps. The sequence goes on along the minus strand of VZDJ01000038.1, from coordinate 3,871,739 downwards.
CAGAGACAAAGACACGGAGCAACATCTTCTCCCCATTGCTCTGCTCAGCCACACCAGGCACTAACAGAAGACAAATCAATTACCAAAAGCTACCTGTGCCTGCCCAAATCTGAGGCTGGACAACTTAACTGAGGGAGGTGCACCACGAGTTAAAGGCCTCCAATCTCATTTGGCGCGTCCTGGTTTTGTCCTTGAAAAAAAACCCACCCAATAATAGGTCTGGCTGTGGCTCAGACAGAGGCATAATGCCATCCTCCTCATTAATCAAAGGCTTTCCCCACGGCCAGATGTTTGCTGACTTGTACTGCTTTCTTTTATTACTGGTTTGGAGGCAAAAATTGCTGCGTGCTGAAGTTACTCCCATTGAACTGGTTGTCCCTGGTAAACTGCACCCCGGCATTACTGAGTTACCGAGGCGTTCAACGAAGAGTGGCTGTTTGCTTTGACAATTCCATCTACTTTCCCCAATAACCATCAGAGTAAGATGCTAATTTGCTTTTAGGACTGTGGGAATTGCACTGCAAACCCAGAAAGGAGCCCAGGTTTTAAGATCTGTCAATGTCTGGTGCCCGGGGTTTGGAAGGAGGAGAGATGTAGAAAAATGCAGAATACACCAGAGAAGGACAATGACAGACAGACCTATTTAAAGTCATATTTTTCAATAACACTGAGCAACAAAAGTGATGCTTTTATATAGGATAGGAAGCCATAATTTCTCCACAAAGCTTTCATGGCCTCAATAGATAAAGTAACCAACTCATAATGGGAAGAGTCACCTAGAAAGGACTTCTGGAGGTCTTTAAGCCTGGGCATCACCCACACCTGACCCTGCTGGGCACAGCTTCTCCCAAACAAGCCCTGTAACCTGCAAGGATGGGGAGCTGAGAGCTCAGGGACAGAGCTCTCAGTGTTCCTGCCTCTCTTGTTGTGTCTACCTTGCATCTATAATATCCCTTTCTTCCCATAAATCTGTATAATTCGCTGGGGTTTAGGAGTATCCCTTAGTGCAAAGGAACCATAACTCAAAAGCACTGCCTACATTCCTCTAATGCTTTTGTTTTAAAACAAATTAAGCCTGTGGGGTGCTGAACATATGCTCGACATCCCCAGCTCTCGCTGGCATGTTTTTGAAAAATACAAAGTTTGTGCTTTTCTGGGGAGTCAGGGTCATTAACCCGACTATTTTAAAAAATCAGCCTATTACACAAGGAAACTTCTAACTGCCTGAGCTACAGGTTATAAATCTCCTGTTTAGAAATCTGATATCCTGACATAATTGCCCTTACAACTTACAAATAGGTTCTCTGTTATCCGTAGATTAAGCTTCCTCCAAAGCCACATCACATCTGCTTAGTTTTGAAAATATACAGCATGAGCTTCGATTACTTTACACTCCACACAAAAATAATCCTGAATTTAACTCAGGGCTTCTTGGAATAAGAGTTTAAGACCCCATAATCTTTTTATTTCATGTTTTCGTGCAATCTAATAGATGGAAGCATTGGCCAGCATGTAAAATTAATGCTACCTTCCACTTCTATGATTTCCCGACCATTTAACTACATTGCAGTGGAATTTTTAAAGCAAATATGGCAAGCAGAAGTCCCACCATCTAAATAATCTGAAATGTTCTGTAGGGAAATGGTCAGCTACTAATTGGAACCACAGTGTTTTCACATCCCTGTAGGAAAAGGGTTTGGTTTAAAAGAAACCTGAGTTAAACTGCAGTTTCTCTGAAGGAGGAAGCTTCTGTTGCAGCTCCTCTGAGTAATGAAACTGCTCAAATCTGGACCACTTGGGCGAGCTCCCAGTTAGAAGTGTCTGGACTTCAAAGGGGCAAACTGGGAGCCTTGGGCAGCATTATCATCCAGGTGCACAGCATTAAATACATGAGAGTTTTTGCAGAACTGGGGGCTTAGTGACAAAAAACAGCAGCAAACAAGGAAAAAAAAAGGCAAATCTGTTTTTCAAAGCTACATGTCTTCTCAGCAGCAGGGACATCAGACAGTGCTGCCAAACAGCCAACTTTTCCTTAAACAATCCCTTTACCTAAGGAACAGAGCAGGGCTCAGAGACCCATCCTGGAAGATGTCATCCCTCTCATCCCAACACAGCCTCGGGGTGTCCAGACACAGGGGATGCCAGAGGGGGCTCAGCCACCCCCAGCCCTGCAGGTACCAGCGTTATCCCAATCCCAACCAAAGCTGAGCCAGAGTGTGCCCGCTGCTTCCACGCCCGCTGCCTCAACCACTAGCCAGAAAGATGGTTAGAAAACAGCACTGTGGGGCACCATCTTTTCAATTCTTACTCAATTGCTTCCAGAGATTAGATTTGTAAAGAGGGCTTTTTTTTTTTCTTTTAAGCGTTGCAAGCTCGTCGGGAAGTGGAGGCTCAGTCTGTGCTGAGCCTTCCTTTTCCTCACAGCCTGCCCCGGGTTTTAGCGTGCTTTGTGTCTATTATCTTTCAGATTAAACTCGACGGATGAGAGACTGTAACTTGTAGAGTATCGAACACACCAAACGAGAGGAACAAACCCCATCCCACAAACTGGCAGGGCAGCTTCGCCAGCAGCTCCCAGTCGAGCCGGGCTCGCTCGCTCCTCAACCACCGCGTGTTCTCCCACGGCTGGCGGAGGCCACGGCTCCTTTCTGTGCCCGAACCAACGCCGGAGCCCACGGGCACCGTGTTCGCTGCCCACGCCAAGGTCTGGTTTCCTCCGGCGTCCACCTGAGCGACGCCGTGCCCGTGTCTGGGCTCGGAGGAGCTGCTCCCCTCGCACCTCACCTGCAGCCCCGCTGCTCTGCGGGGCCGGGCGAGGCCAGCGGCTCCGGCCGCCCGCACAGACCGCGATGCCCAGCCCAGGGCTCCCCTCCCGCGGGGCTCCCCCGGGGCCGCGGCTCCCAAGCCCCGCAGGAGCCGGGCGAGACGGCGTCGCCCCGCGGGACAGCAGCCCTCCTCGCCGCTTCCCCGGCTCCCCCGGGAACTTTCTGGAAGGCGCCCGGCCCCGGCCGAGCCCCGCGGCCCCCAGACAAAGCCCGGGGCGCGCCCCGCCGCCCCCCGCCCGGCCGCGGGTCTCACCTTGCGGTGCTTGTCGGCGAAGGGCAGCGCCAGCCAGGGCATGGCCCGCACCGCCTCCTGCCACTGCTGCTGCTCCTGCTCCGCCGACACGAAGACGATCTCGAGGCGCTGCCCGCCGGCCGCCGCCGCCTCCCCCCTAAAGCGCCCGTAGAAGGCGGCCAGGCTGGCGCCGAGCTGCGCGCAGGGGCCGCCGAGGCTGCAGCCGAAGTAGAGCCCCACCAAGGAGACCCCGCGGGCGGCCAGCGCCGACACGGCCACCTCCTCGCCGTCGGCGGCCACCAGCACCTCTCCCAGCACGTCGGTGAGCGCGCCCGCCATCCCGCTCCGCTCCCGCTGCGCGCCCGCTCCGCTCCGCTCCGCGCCCGCCGGCCGCGCACGCCCCGCCCCGCCAGGGGGCGCTGCCGCGCCGCGCGGCCCTGTGCCCGCCCCCGCCTCGGGCAGCGCCGCCCCGGCCCGGCCCCCCCCCAATCCCCTCAGAGCCGCGGCCGGCCGGGCCCGGGCACGGAGCGGTGGCACCGCCGGCAAGGGCTGCGCACCGACAGAGCGCAGGGTTGGGTGGGGTGTTGGGGAGAAATTCTTCCCTGAGAATTTTTCTCTGAGAGGGTGAGAGGCTGGCGCAACTTGCTCGGAGAAGCTGTGCACGCCCCGTCCCTGAAGTGTCCGAGGCCAGGCTGTGAGCAACCTGCTCCAGTGGAAGGTCTGCCAGGCTGTGGGAGACTTGTGACCACACACATAGGGTCACACGGAACCAGCTGGGGTGATAAAAGACCTCTGAGGTCACGAGTCCAAGCTGTGACAGAACACCGCCTTGTCAAAGGGACCATGGCGCTGAATGCCACGTCCAGGCTTTCCTTAAACACCTCCAGGGATGGTGACTCCACCATCTCCCTGGGCAGCCCATTCCAGTGCCCAATCCCTTTTTCTGTGAAGAACTTCTTCTTAATGTCCAGCCTAAACCTCCCGTGGTGCGGTTTAATACTGTCCTGTTGCTGTTGCCTGGGAGAAGATTTTGCTCCTTACCTGGCTTCAACCTCCTTTCAGGGAGTGGTAGAGAGTGATAAGGACACCCCTGAGCCTTATTTTCTCCCCAACACCCTCAGCCACTCCTCTCAGGACTCCTTCCATAAAGCCCCTTCCAACCCAAACCATTCTGTGACTTCCCACAGGCCCCATGAGGGTTGATCCAGCCTCCCCAAAGCCCACAGATTCGTTCTCTTCTTTGTTTCCAAAATCGAACATAAATACGTATTTACCCCTATCAAATGCAGGCAGAAAAACCTGAAAGCCAATCCAGAAGCATAAACATAAACTGGGCTGCATTGAGTTACACCGTCTGTCTGGCTGGGATACAGAAAGGAAATAAAGCAGAGACACTGACATGCAAACCAGGCTGTAAAATGAATTTGCTCTTTGTAATCAAAGTCTGCAATCTGCAAGCCTGCAGAATTCACTGCGGGATCCTCAGCTGCTCCCGACTGATGTCCGTGTGTCCATGCTGCAGAAGAGTCCCAAAACAGCACACTGAAATCTTGCTATCTACTGCAATAAACACCTTCATTTTTACAACCCTTCCTTATTTGGCTTCTTGTTACTGTTGTTGCTTTCGATTGTATTTAAAATCGTTGTGTAGCATCCAGAGCCATTAGGGGATGCTTTATAAATACAATTAATTATCATTATTATTATTATTACAGCTTTACAATCTCTCTTTTCTTTTGCCAAGACCTGCTCCCTAGAGGTGGTTCAAAGCAGGAGAAGTTTTGTCTTGTTTTTTATTTATCCTGCCTTATCTGCCTTAATTAAGTATCTGGGTTCTTCAGGGCAGGGAAGCTGTTTTTTAAGTCTGCAACCCTGAACTCAACCAGCCCATGCAGCAAGATAAATATTCTGCTGTAAAAATAATATTTATGGCTGCAGTTAATACGCCTGGCCCGGCTTTTAGTGAACAAAGAAGGAGGAAGATGCTCTGAAATGCAGAACAAGTCAAAAGCATTTCTTTCTTAAGGAACAATAAAATAAAACGAGGAAACAACTATTCTTAACGAAAAATATTCACAAGGTGAGGTGTGACTGAACTGAAGTTACACCATGAGAGTGCTTAAAATGTGTGGTTGAGTGTTTGTCCAGGTGCTGGTTCTGCAGCAGAATCACAGATTCAGGATGTCCATTTGACAACCAGCTTGAAATACCAGAATTAAAGAGTCAGGACAGCATCCCAAGGTTTAAAATAAGCAGTTTCTTATTCATACAGAGCCAGTGCCTATCTGCATTTTCCTAACTCCTATTTATTTTTTATAAATAGTGGGGTTTTTTAATATTACACCCTTGTTGACTACTACATACTACCTAGTACAACCCTAGGACATACTATATTTTCACTGAGATATTTAGCAAGGGTTTGGGGTTTTTTTTCCCAAAGTATTTGCCAAACACTTGGCGTATATTTGGCAAATGATTTGATGCGCTTCGGGATTTCCCTGGGTGTTTAATAGACACCCGGTGCTCATTAGGGTCTTGAAAAAAATACAAACAGTGACGAAAGGAGGCAGGATTAAAAGCGCCGAGCCCGAGGGCCGGAGACAAGAACGGCTGGAAAAGGGGATCCGTGTCCCCCTCTCCGTTTTCTCCCGGTGCTGCGGGAGCGCCTGGAGGGACCTCGGACCCGCGGGGCTCCGGTGCCATCTGCCGGGGACAGCCCGCACGGCAAGCGGGGACCGCGACCGCCACCGAGGAGAGAGAAGGGAGAGCTCCGCCAGGAGAAAAGGAAGCTCAAAAGAACCTTATTATCTCCCTGGAGAGATACTGTAGCCAGGTACGGGTCAGTCTGTCCTCCCAGGTATCAAGCGATAGGACAGGAGGAAACGGACTCGAGCTGCAACGAGTTGGATGTTTGGGAAAAATTCTTCACCAAAAGGGTGGCCGAGCCCTGCACGAGGCTGCCCAGAGTAGTGGTGGAGTCATCATCTCTGGGACTGTTCAAAAACCATCTGGATGTGGCACTTAAACAGCAGAGTTACTCTAAAGTATCCATTGATGGCTCCGATCATCTGATCCTGTGGCACAGCACTTACATAAAACCAAATTTGATTGCAAAAGGTTCTTCAGTTTTTAATTCAGCTGCATTCTGAACTCTACATTGCACTGAGGGCAGTGGATTTTCCACAGTACTGTGGACATCAGCCAGCAGCGAGGTCTCTTAAAGGAAAGGGACACACTTCAAACGGTTCAGTGTTTGACATAAATCCATTGTGTCCTTCTCCTTTTTTGGGCAGCTCTTAATCACAAGCAGGTTTGTGGCATGATGTATTTTAGCAGCAAGATGTTGGCTGTGTTTCAGATTAGGGACTTCCATATCCAGAGAAAGCCCAGGTAGCCATCCTCCTGGGAATCTGCAGGGAAAACAAGGGCTAATTCTGCTCCTAATTCTGCTCTTCACATGATGCAAGTCAACTGCAATCCTTCTCCTCTCTTTTTTTTTTTCTTCTGGAGTCATATCAGCATCTCTGAGAACCACACAATGTTCCAGCTGCCGAAACCAGCTTCAGCAGGGCAGACCATCTGCCTGCTCTGGCTGGGTTGTGGCTGGTCACACATTAACTCCTTTAAACAGCTCTGTGTTAAGGTGTCAACCTCCCAAAATGCTGCTGTGGATTCACTGGAGGTCTAAAACAGCCTCACGGAATTTGACCCTTCAAATTCCTCGAACTGGTGTTGCAATCCTGTTAATATCCGGATTGCTGAGGGCGGCTGGTGGTACCTTTGACCCTCCTCACTGTCTGTGGCTCCAGGAGATGAGTCCTGCTGAATCCCATGAGGCTGGTGAGGTCCTTGTCCCTGTCCCAGAGGCAGAGGCAGTGCCAGGTCTGTTGTGCCAGTGATGGGGGGGCCTCAGGGCACCCCTGCTCATCCAGTCGGGTCATGGGGTGTCCGTTCTGTCACTTTCCAGCAGGACTGGGATCCACGTGTAACCACGGAAACACAAAGCGGCGCTTCTGAAAGCAACCAGAGTCGATTTCAAACAACACCAGCAAAACACAAGGAAAGGGATTTCAATCACGGCCCTTCTGTATGCATTTGGCTCTCTGGGGACTAGTCCAGGACCTGGCTCCCGGGACTGGGAGAGAACTTTTCTCCCAAAGCTTGTAAAGATGGGCTTTTTTTTATTTTCAAAATCCTTTTCCCCCAGGTTTCTGCCCGATTCTCTCCCTGCTCTTCACCAGCCCAGGGTATTGATCTCAGCAGGGTCACCAGTAAACTTCAAAGGGACTCACACTTGCACTGCTCGTTTAGGACCATGAATAGCACCATCTGAGCCTTATCATTTCCCCTCTGCCTCCACAGGAGATAACAGCACGGCAGGAACCCTCAGGCCATCTCACCAGGCTGGTGACAGTCACAGTCACAGCAGCCAGTTATCACCTTTTCCCATAACCATTCCTGTTTCTTCAGAGCTGCCCCTGCAGCACCATCCTGCACCCACCGTCCACAGGGGAGGAGGGAAAGATCACTGAGAGGAGAACTCTTTTGTCTGGAAATACCCTGATTTCATCAGGGCACATAAAATCGGAATGACCATGACTCATCACTACTACTGCACGATTTTTCATGATGTCACATCATATTTGAAGGGACAAAGGGGATAAGTGAAACATTAACGAGACATTACATTTCAGGCTGGTGACACCGCATCTAAAAGGCACCAGGGCAGCATTTAAACAGCTGGAAAATCGAGACCCACTTTCCACTGTAATTTTCCGTGCATTAGTAATAGGCTTGGTTACAGCTATTTGGTTACGAGTACCTGCACTTAGGTAAAATTTCACTGCAGTAACAACCCAGCCTCTGACCCAAAACAAATCTCCTTCTTGCCAGGTGCTGGGCAAACACAGCCATTCCAACCTCCTCACCCTGCCAGCTGCACCACTGGGCACCGGCCTGCTCGGTGGCAATCCCTGGATCAGGGACAATCCCTGCTCAGGAGGTATCGGTGAGTGGATAGAGAAGGGGAGCCTGCCCAGAGCCGGCTGCCCTCCACAGTTTCCATGACGCTGATGGCAGAGGGGACGTTCCTTTGCTCAGATGTCCCGTTCCTGCCATTGACAGCCCCTGTGTTAGAGAACCCACCCCACAGACAGCACCTAGGGGGTCCTAAACCATCGCCCCACAAGGAGTTCCCCAGCCCATAACCACCCATCTGGGGGTCACTGGACCTCTGATCAACACGCGTCTCCTCAGGGGATCCCCATCCCAGAGCCGACGAGCAGGAGAGCTCCAGATGTCGATGAAAAAACAAGGCGNGAGACCCTGGGCGGGGTGAGACGGGGAGGGACACTGGGGACATCCAGAGGACGCGGTGCCCTCCCGCCGGAGGTGCGGGAGCGCGTCGCCGGGACGGGGATCGCGGCGGAGCTCGGCTGTCCGCAGCCGGGCAGCGCTCCCCGGGCGCTCCGGGATGCCGAGGAGGGAGATCTCTGGCTCTGCTCGTCCCGTGCTGCAGGGTTTCGGCTGCCTCCAGCCTCCGGGCACGGCTCTGCGACCGGGGATGTGCCTCCCACCCGCCCCCGAGCCACAGCGCGGTCCCTCCGCTACTCTCCATGCCTGGGTTGGCGCCTGGATCCTTATTCTTGGCCCCAGGCGCTCCTGCTGCTGCCCAGCGTGGTCCCTGCTTCCCTGCAGCACGGCTGTGGAGGAGCAGTGGTGGGCTCGGGGAGGGGGACTAAGCTTAAATTGCTCTGTGAAACCAAGGCCTTGAGCCCTGGCACTGCCACTCATCCCTTGGGTGACAAGTGAGTCACTCTGCTTAGTGACAGATCCATAGTTGGTCCTTCCAGCGGGCTCTGGGTGCCCTCTGACTTGCTGTCCTGAAATCCTCCCTGGACTAGAACTGCCTTTTCCCATTTGTCTGGACCCTCTGGAGGGAAATGGACCTTTGGTAGCTGGTACAGACAGTGCTGAGCACATTTTGTAGAGGCTTCCGCAAAGGGGAACCATGCACCACAGCCTTGCTCTTAATCACTCGTGTATGAAATTTTGTGCTTTTTACTTCTGCTATATCTGGTAAATAAGTACCAACTGTTAAACTTCTCAGAGGCACCCTCCCTGACATCAAATACCTGACCTGCTGTGTCCAGTCAGCAGAGGAAATCTGGACTAGTTTCAGTTTCTGTAGCTGAGCACATCAAGCCCTCTCAGTCCCCTCAACTGTCCTGCCTGCAGCACAGCCTGCTCCTCCACGTGCACAGACACCTCAAACCTAAACCTACAGCTGCTGTTTAATGATCATTTCATGATAAACGCTGTGCTGGGATGATGCTGGAGGTACAGACCCCACCTGTGGGGATTACTCACAGCACTAGGTCGAACATGCCTGGGCTTGGCAAACAGGATTGCATCTGCAGGCAGCAGTGGGAGGTCTGCAGAGGAGAAGGGATTGTTCTGCTCTTCCTCTGACCCCTCAGAGCTGGTTTTCCAGCAGCTTTGGGCTCTCATCTTGCCAACTGCTGTGTGGGAAGGAGCGCGAACAGCTCCTGGGCATGGTGTCCAGCTGTGCCCACCCTTCAGTGGGTATAAATGTCCCTAACTCCTGCCATCTGTTTCGAGCTGTGCCATGACTCTGTGCCCTGGTTGCCTGTAAGGGGGACATCCTCTTGCCAAGGGAAAATGAGGTCTGGAGTGCAGTCTCTGCTGCAGCACTGTTACACACTGCTGGCCTTGGTGTCTCTCCAGGAGGAGAGGATGTTGCGGTTTTGGAGGATAGTTTTCCACAGATGCATGCAAATGTGGAAAAGCACTGGGATGTTTTGTTTTCCCTTCCCTATGCAGCCTTCATCATGGGAAAGAGGATTTCTAGAGAAGCCCTTAAGCCTCTCTTAAATGGGGTCATACGGCAGATTGGCTGTGTAACACCAAAATACCACAGGGCAGGTAGATGTTGCCTTTGAAAGACAAAGCTACTGAGAGCCTGCTTGAGTCCTGGAGCTGCCTCCTCTGCCCCGCAGTGTTGGCAAGCAGGGACGGGTTCCCAGGACCTCAGCAGAGCCCTGGCCTCAAGGCATGGACAGAAACATGAGGAAACCTGGAGCATTCATAGTCCATCTCCTGGGTAAGGGGTGGTGTTCCGCAAGCCCTAACAGGTCCTCATCTCACCGTCTCCTTCTCCTCTCACCCTAGTTCTTTGCCCAGCTGCTGGGGTTCCTGATCAGCGTGGTCAGCTCCATCTTCTGTGGCCACCTGGGGAAAGCTGAGCTGGATGCCGTGACCCTGGCTGTGTCTGTACGTATTGCTCCAATTCCCCTCGGATTTAAAACATACGAATTATGTGTCACCAAAAAAAAAAAGAAGAGCTAAAAAAACCCCAGACCTGTAGGAATGTATATGTAAGGGCCCTGGGTTTTTTTGGGGGTTTTTTTGCCCTTAGTGCAGGCAGGAGAGGGGAGCTGAGCAGCCAGTGCCAGTGCAAGGCCAGCAGCTGAGAGCCTCTGGCCAGCTCCCTGCAGACCTGGGCATGTAGCCAGGAGCAGCACTGTTGGTTGTGGTGCTTTAGATCTTCACCTTTTGCTGGAAAATCCTTTCCCCCACTATTGAGTTAAAGAGACTTTGTTATTCTGAGAAACAGAGAAGGACTGGAAAACTTCCCAAAAACTTGTAGCAGAGCTGTCTCCCCACCCAGCTGGGAGGGAGGCAGTGCTGTGGGCCAGGTTCTCCTGTCTCTCCTGCAGGTTATCAACGTGACAGGCATCTCCATCGGTTCTGGCTTGGCCTCAGCATGTGACACGCTGATGACCCAGGTCAGTAGCAGCTCCCCCTTCCCTGGAGGTGTTTGCTGGTGGTGTCTCACCTCCTGTGCAGTGTGATCTGGGTACAAAGGGCAGGGTCCTGGAAGGTGCCAGACAGAACAGCACTGCAAACACTCTGACTGGAGCCTGCTCCCTCCCCAAGGAGCCCTGGGTCATGCCTGGGTGCCAAAGGATTTGCAATCTGCAAGTTACACCCAACCAGCCTGGTATTTGCAGCTGCAGGCCATGGGAAAGGCATTTAATTGTCCTGTTGTTGCCCCGAGCATTTTCCCAGCCCTTTTGGCTCCCTGTGATGCCCACCTTGATCCTCTCTCCCGACCCAGACATATGGCAGCAAAAACCTGAAACAGGTGGGCACCATCCTGCAGCGGGGCATCCTCATCCTGCTGCTGTTCTGCTTCCCTTGCTGGGCCCTCTTCATCAACACTGAGAGGATCCTCCTGCTCATCCGACAGGACCCCGAGGTGTCCAGGTCAGGGATGAGATCCAGCCCTTCTGGATCAGGCATTTGCCAGGGAGTGTTGAAATCAAGGCTCTCTGGAGCTTGAGTGCAGTGCTGTTTGGCTTGGCTCTTGCTTCGCTGTAACTGGGGAAACAACTCTCTTTTCAGGTTAACTCAGCTCTACGTGATGATCTTTATTCCAGCACTTCCTGTAAGTCTCTGCTAAGGCTGTTAGAAGCTCTGTGTACCTCAGTAACACCCGGGAAAGGAGGGAGGGCCTTTGCTGTGTGGCTCACAGGGCAGGTTTAGGGTTTTACAACACGCCCCTTGATCTTGTGCCTTGCCAGACATGCACAGGCCAGCAGCTGCTGGACCAGCAAGCAGGGGTTCTCTCATCTTCCTGTGCAAAGGCTTTTGCTGTGGCCACATAACTTGTGGTGGACATTGGAACCAGGGCTTCCAGGCTCGCTCTCAGCAATGAGATAAAGGCTGGAGCTGTTCCCACACTCACAGCTGCTGGGCCCTGACTCCTCTGAGGCAGAGAGCAGTACCTCTGTGGGATAAGGGTCTGTAGGTTTATCCTTTCTTCCAAGCTTTCCAGTCTTTCTCAAGCTGGTGAGGAAGCATTGGAGATTTCCCATTTGGAGACTGATCTGTTTTCCTGATGGGAATGGGATATGCTTTCTGTCACTCTTGGGTTTGGTGGTGGCAGTGCTTCGTCTGGAGCACAGGGGTTTTGGAAGAAGGTGGAGGGGGTTTGATCTGGCAGCGTCCAGTGGTCACTTGGCTGTTGGACCACAGTGTGGTGATGAACTGAATCCTGACTTTTGCAGGCGGCGTTCCTGTACCAGCTGCTGACGAGATATTTACTGAGTCAGGTATTGTATAACTAGCCAGCTTCTGGCCATGGAATAAAGGTATTCCCAGGAACATGGATAAACTCGGGGTTCTCAGTTCACCCTGTTCTAGGGAGAGATGGGCTGAGGAATGTGCGGTGAGCCAGCCCTGGCTGAGCTCATGGGAACCACTCTTAGCTGGCTCCATTGCCTACTTCCCAACTCTGTGTTTTATGGGTTGCACAAGCTCCTGAGCTCTGCTTGTCACCTCCTGCATATCTCAAAAAGCCCATCCTCACCTGGAACATGAGCTGCCTTCTTGGCTTTCTCCTTGGGCATTGCTGGAGGTCTCCCTTGTGTTCACTGGATGGGGCTTGGGCTGTGTTTTGGGGAAGCAAATTCCAAAGTTCCTCCTTGGCTTCCAGGAGATCATTATGCCTCAGGTGGTGACAGGGATTGCAGCCAACATCCTCAATGCGGCCATGAACGCCTTCCTCCTCTATGCTCTGAAGCTGGGCATGGTGTAAGTGTGAGCAGGGCTGGGGACAGTCTCTCCCTGGCTGCAGGGGTTTGCTCAGGGCATGAGGGGGTTCCCTGGGTGCACAGTTCTGCCACCCCCTCCCTGCAGCCCCCAGTCTGCAAAGCTGAGGCTGGAGGAGTTTGCCCCATATCTGCAGCAAGGTTGCTGTGGGTGCCCTCAGGTCAGTCCTGCTGTGGCTGAGGAGGGGGGCAAGGATGTCACTTGTCACCTGCCTGTCTCTCTCCCCAGGGGCTCTGCCTGGGCTAACATGGTTTCTCAGTACACCCAGGTCATCCTTCTCGTCCTTTACATGTGGTGGAAGAAGATCCATGTGAAGACCTGGGGAGGTACTGTTCCATCTTAATCCTTTGGAGTACCAGTGTCTAGCCCTGGGAATTTGGCATTGTCACCAGCAGGTGACAAAGGGATTGCCATCCCCTCACAGCAGGAAGATGATGCAGCCGTGTCCTCAAGGCCTTTTACTGTAGCTCCAAACACATTCTTGTCAAATGTTCTGTCTCAGGAATGCAGCATGGCACAGCAGCAATCCTGGGCTGATGTCCTGTGAGCTGCAGGGAAGGTTGTCCTCAGGGGGTGGATGTGTCTCCCCTTTAGTGGAACAGATGGATAACACATGTTCATTCTGCTTTACCTCCTCCTGTCAGGCTGGAGCAGGGAGTGCCTTGTCGACTGGGGCACCTTCATCTGGCTGGCAGTGCCTGGCATGGTCATGATGTGCATCGAGTGGTGGACTTTTGAGATTGGGAGCTTCTTGGCTGGTGAGTCCAAATCCTCTTTTCCCTCTGGTTCCTGGTGGCTGCTGCTTGAGAGTGTCCCCAGAGTCCCCCTGCCAGCAGCAGCCTCCTCACCTACAGGGCTGGGTCTGCAGGACACTGCAGGTGTTCCCATCTATTCCATGGGGATAGAGGCCTCCTTTTCAGCCAACCAAGGAGGTGGCAAATCTTTTCCAGGGCTGATCAGCGTGGTGCAGCTGGGTGCACAATCTGTCATCTACGAGCTCGCCTGTGTCGCCTACATGGTAAGGGCTGGGGGTGTGAAACCCCAAAGAACCTGGGAGGAACCCCAAAACAGTGGCCCTGTGGATGGAAAGCAGGGGTTGGTACCAGGCAGGCGATGCCTCTCAAGCCTGCACATCCAGGGTGTGCTGCAGGTGGAAAATCCCTTCACTGCAGCGATGCCAGTTTGTCCCAAATTCTTCACTGAGGAGAAGGAAAATCACTGCGGCTCTGCTGCCACTGCAGCTCTGCTGTCACTGCAGCTCTGCTGTCACTGCAGCTCTGCTGTCACTGCAGCTCTGCTGTCACTCAGCTCCTCTTGTCTCCTGCCTCTCAGGTGCCCCTGGGCATCAGTGTGGCTGCAAGTGTCAGAGTGGGGAATGCCTTGGGAGCAGGGGATGTGGAGCAAGCCAAGACCTCCTGCATCACTGCTCTGCTGTGCACAGGTCAGTGCAGTCCTGCAGAGCAGAATAAAGGGCAATTATCAGCAAATGGTTCAGTTTCCCTCCCCCAAGGACCTCCCATAGTAACCCAGTCCCACTTGTTTGGACCCTTTGGGCAAGGCAGGATCCTGACTCATCTTTTCTGTTATGAGCCTGGTGCAAAGGCTTTGATAATTAAAAATGCAGCTCAGTGCTCTGTTCTTACACTCCAGAGGGTAGAGGGAATACGTGGGGAGAGTGAGAGGAAAGCAGACTTGTCCTCTGTTGCAGTATCATTTGAGAGTAGCAAAGTCCAGTCCCCACCACATGGAGCCCCTGAGGTCTGGGCCTGGGTCAGGAGCAGCGTGTTCTGCCCTTGAAGCAATTTGACTCTTCATTTTTCTTTCAGGAGTTTTGGCTGTGGTGGTTGCAACATTACTGGGGAGCCTAAGGGACGTGGTGGGATACATCTTCACCAACGACACGTGGGTTAACAGCTTTCTTTTAATTACTATTTCCTTCTTGGAGGGTGTTATTTATACCCCAGAAGCTGCTGACAGATAAGAGTTCATAACCCCCCTGCTGGCAAACGTTCCTCAAAGGTTCCTCCCCATTTCCCAGTGTCCCTGGGCAGCACTGCTGCTTCTAACAGTGGGATACTACCATGGTAGCAGGCTGGGATCAGGGAACTAGGATCAGCCTTTGTGGCTGAGCCGAGGACCAGGTGGTGCTGCTTCCCCTGATCAGTCCATCCATCTTCCCAACAGGGAGATTGTCAGCTTGGTGTCCAAAGTGATGCTCATCTTTGGTCCCTTCCACTTGCTGGATGCAACAGCTGTGAGTATTCCAGCGCGTGGAGTGATTCCTCTCTGCAGCTCGGGGTGCAAAGCTGCCTGAAGCCCACTTTGGACCTGTTAAAATGATCCAGAGAAGCAAACTGAGAAACTGTCCCAGCAGCTGCTTGTGTTACCTGTAACACCTCAGTGTCCTCTGTGCTGGTAGCTGCCCTTGGCATTGCTGCAGACACCCCAGTTTTCCCTCCTCTTTTCCCCTGGCCAAAGCTCCAGCTTTTTGCTAGTTTATCAAAGCAACACAAGTGAGCAGCTGGGTCTTCAGAGATACCATGTTCTCCCAGCACCCTGGGATACTCAACAGACAGTAATTTTGGCCTGTTTCCTCCTGTCATATCCTGGGGGAGGCACGTGGGCACTGTGGGGAAGCTCTTTGGGATCTGCTGGGTGTCTGTTGGCAGCTGCAGCGAGACGAGCCCCACACCACCTGCTCCACAACGTGGCTTTGCTCCCTCCTGGCTTGGTGGGACAGTGCTGTGGCTTTCCCTGTCCCCAGGGCTGTGCCATGCCCGAGAGCCACCCGGCAGTGTCCCCTGTGTGTCCTGTCCCCTCAGGCGACGTGTGGCGGGGTGTTGCGGGGCACGGGCCGACAGAAGCTGGGCGCCATCGCCAACGCCGTGGGATATTACGCCCTGGGCTTCCCCATCGGCATCTCCCTGATGTTTGCAGCCAAGATGGGGGTGTTAGGTACGTGTGCCCTGCGGCTGGCAGGGTAAGAGCTATGTTGAGAAAAGGCTCAGCCCTGGAACTCGTGCTTAGATCTTCCTTTGGATTGCACGCTGCTTGTGCTGTAGCACATCCCAGTAAATCCAGGCTTACTCCCAGCTTCCCCACCAGCTGTTTCCTTGAAAGTTCTTGGGCTGAAGTCCTTGGCCATTCTGGCAGTGACTGGCAAAGGCAGGTTTTCCTCAAGCCCTTCCTGAGGTAACTTCCCACTGCTGCAGGTCTGTGGGTTGGGATGATCATTTGCATCTCCGTGCAAGCCCTTTCCTTCTTGGCTTTTGTCATCCGCATGGATTGGAGGAAAGCTGCAGAGGAGGTGAGAATTGTGCTTTTCTCTGGTAATTCTTGAAAGGTACTGAATTAACTCTTCCTTCAGTACAATGCTACAGCCTTCTAGGAGGTGGCCGAAGTGGACTGGGGTCTGTCCTTCTCCTGTAGCAGAGGAGCAATTTGGTACTGAGAATGCTTGTCTTGGGAGAGTGGAGGGTTTTTTGGGCTGGGCAGGACACCCTTGCCCTGAGAAGAGCAACTCTTCCCTGTGTTTTTAGGCTCAAGTCCGAGCTGGAATGAAAGAACAAGTGGAAGATGTGAACTCCAATGGCACAGCTGCTAACAAAACATCTGCTGTGGGTATGTAGCCGGGCCTGACACCAGGCAGGGAGCCCAAATTCTCCACCCAACCCTTTCCTTTCCTTCCCAGTTATGGCAACCATGTCTGTCCTGGAGGCTCAAATGGCTGGAAAGAGCACAGTGCCTGGTGTTGGCCCTGGGCCAGTGGCACTTCTCCTGCCCTGAGTAATGGGGTACAAGACACAGCTTGCAGCTCTGTGTCCCGGTGTCCCCAAGCCTTGGGAAGGGACCCTGAGGACTGTCACAGGTGCAGCATCAGCTTGGCAGCCCCTGGCCGGCTCAGCCTCCCTGCAGCCCTCTCTGTCCCACAGGCTACACCTCCCTGGACTCAGACACTGGGGACACCATGGTCCTGCCTGAGAGCATCGTGATGGGCGAGAGGCAGCCTGACCATGAGCTCAGCAGCGCGCAGGAGGAGCCTGTTGTTGTCCCTGTTGTCCCCCCTGTGGCATGGAGGGCCGTGATCCTGCGCCGTGTGCTGGCTGCTGCTGCTGCCATCGCTGTCCTGCTGGTGGGAATCCTGGTCCGGCTCCTGACTGGCAATGGCTAAAAAACAGGGACCCTGGGGGACTGTGCAGAGAGCAGGAGGGCACGTGGCAGCGTCCCAGAGGATGGGCTGGGGAAGGAATTCCCCCTCAGTGCCTTACCTAAAGTCCCTTTGCACGGTTTCTGGTTAACTCACAATGGTTTATCCCACGCTCAAGAGTTCTTAAAGGGGGTGAGGATGTGGCACCTGGGAAAAAAAAAAAAGGCTTGAGAAAAAAAAAAAAAAAGGCTGGTTCCTCTCCTGCACTGTACTGGGATGTCACTTGTGTGAGGTGGGAGTGTATCTTGGGGCTGACCCAGGAAGGAGACAGGGCCCTGCTCTCTGGGGACATTGGACCGTGGCATTTGCTCATGGCAGAGGCTCCTGCTGCCCACAGCACGTTTCCTCACACACCACTCTGTACCAGCATCTTGGGGTGGCAAATCCCACTTGCAGCCGCTGTGGCAGCACAGAACAAAATGGATTTTGCTGGAAGATGTCTGACTGTGCTGTTGGGTGCTGGCCCTGACCCTGCTCTCCCTCTGCAGGGTGGGCACGGGGCCTAAAGCAACTCTTCTTTGCACTTTTGTAAGGTGGGATTTTGATACAATAAAGTTTTCTGAGTAAATCTTAGGCTGTTTAATATGGCGTGAGCATGACCCTGGTCATTGGCAGGACTGTGCTGTTAAGAGGAAAGATTGTGGGTCTGACCCTGGCCCTGAGGTTTGGGGCTGGCTCCAGACAGTGTTATCACTCTTCCCCTTGGGTACAAAAGCAAGATCTGTTGTTGTCAAGGCACCGTGGAAGAGGGAGGTTGTGTTGCTCAACCCTACAGAGCCATCAAAGAACTGCCCTATGTCATAATGCAAACAGCCCAGCACTGAGTCCCCTGGGCCTGTCCCGGGCCCTTACCTGCAGCTGAGTGACTGGGACGTGTCAAGTGTTGAGCCCTGGGAAGTCAATACCTCATCCAGATGTGTGGCACCTCCCTGTCACCCCACAGCTCTCCTGGTGGCGGTGGCCTGTGAATGAAAAAATGTGACACAAACGAGCCTTGAGACTGCCACCATCCCCAACACCAGTGGGAGGACGTGGCAGACTCTGCCCTGCTCAGAATCCCGGTAGGTTTGGGATGGGAGTGAGGGGAGAGCAGGAAGGTGTCTCACTCTGTCCCGTGAGTTATTCCAGCCCACCGCCCGCTCCGTGCAGGTGGGGTCTGCACTGGGCAGCATCTCCCCTTCCCCGCCGGGCCAAGGACACTGAATTCGGCCCGGGGGAGCGGTGCCAGTGAAACCCGACCCGGCGAGGCTGTGCCAGGGACAGCCGGAGCCAAGGGGGCCGGCTTGTCTTGGCCACTGTGATGGGAGTGAGTGAGCCACTGCCCGGCCACTGCCGGCAGCGCCTCACCACAGCCGCACACAGACCCGACAACCCTCCACCGCCGCTGGAAGAGGAGGACGAGCCTCCAGCCCTCAGTGGAACTGTGGTGAAGCAGGAGAGGTAGGAGCGCTCACAGGGTGGATTTAGGATGGTTCATCCCTCAACGCTGGCTCAGGACAGGCAACATGCGCCTTGCACGGTGCGTCCGGGCTCCTTTGCGCTGCCAGGACCCTCGCTGGGCTCCGGCACTCCGTGCCCTGCCCTGACCCACTGCCCACGCTCCCCATGGCCGGCCCAATGCCCGGCCCCGGCTGAAGTTCAGCCCGGCGTGGTTACACATTGCTCGTCCCAGCGGGGTTTAACAGAGCGCGGAGGAAGGGGCTCGTTCCACTCCCCCGGCAGGGCAGCATGAAGCCGGAGAACTTCCCCGAGGAGAATGGCTTGGGGGAGGGAAGGGCCGCTGGCCAGGGCGATCTCACAGCCGAGAGCTGCCAGAAGAAACGCCGCTGGATCCCGGAGAACTTCTGGGAGGACGTGAGGCAGCTGCTGGTGCTGGCGGCGCCGCTGGTAAGGAGCCGGGAGGAGCGGCTGCTCCAGCACAACCACCCCTGCTCAGCTCCAACACTAACCTTCAGCTCTCCTCCGTGCTTAGATCCTGATCCAGCTGCTGATCTTCCTGATCCACCTTGTCAGCTCCATATTCTGTGGCCACCTGGGCAAGGTTGAGCTAGCCTCTGTCACACTGGCCATCGCTGTAAGCATTCCCGGGCCCGGGCACCAGCTCCCTCCCTGCTGACACGGGGATGAGATATGGCAGGGGAAGAGGACAGAGGAGATTTCAGGCTCCCACTTTTCCTTTCAGCCCCTCTTCCCTACCTGAATATCTTAAATGCTCACCTTCACTCCTTGTTTTTTTTAACTCCCAGGTTATAAATGTCACTGCCATCTCTGTGGGTTATGGTTTGACCTCAGCGTGTGACACCTTGATATCACAGGTGGGTAGGACATGCTGGCACCTGCCCTGGTGACACTGGGGGCACTGGGGGGTTCCAGCATCAGCTGATGATGCCCAGGCACCACATGGATCCCTGGCTGCTCCTATGAGTTGGGGGAGCTTATCCCCAGGGAACAATCCCGTAACAAAGAGATCTGTGCTCCAAATCCTTCCCAGGAGGTTTCCAGGGTGGTCAGGGCTGCTTCATGTTCTTCAGGGCCCCCTTTCCCCCAGCACCAGCTGATCTCACTGCTGCCCTCTCACCTTGCAGACCTATGGCAGCAAGAACCTGATGCGGGTGGGGGTGATCCTGCAGCGTGCCACCATCATCATCCTCCTCTGCTGCTTCCCGTGCTGCGCCATCCTCATCAATGTCGAGCAGCTGATGCTGGTCATGCGGCAGGATCCCGAGGTCTCCAGGTTGGGTGGTCCCCTCATCCCTCCCCGCTGTGGAGGGGCTGAGAGGAGGGTGGCCATGGCCATACCCCTCCCTGACCCCCCTCTGTGTGCCCCCAGGATGACGCAGAACTACGTGAATGCCTTTCTCCCTGCCCTCCCGGTGAGTCCTCATGGGCACCCAGGATGTCACCTGCACATGGGGACAGGCTGTCCCCATCCCACAGCTCAGCACTGGCTCATCTCACCCAAAACTTCCTTTGCAGGCAGTTTTTGTGTATAACCTGGAGACAAGATACCTGCAGAACCAGGTGAGTCCCAAAGTCCTCACACGCACCCTGGCTCAGGGCTCCCTTCCACAGTGCATCCAGGGTTTCCACACTCACTGTTCCCAGTGACAAGGTGCCCAGGCACCCCAAAACAGCTCTGACCCCATAGATCACCCCATTCCACAGCCAGCTGTGTCCATCCACCTCCCTTCCTACTTCCCCACTTCAGGGATTTACCTCCATCATAATTTTCCAGGCAGGCAACATCACTGGAAGCTTGTGGTATTTTTTTCTGGGAAAAGCACTGAGAGTGGGGCTGGGGGGGACCTTCACACCTGCCTCCCAAAATCTTTGTGAAGACGCCCCTCATCTCTTCTCTTTGCAGATGATCATGTGGCCGTTGGTGCTGAGCGGGGTCATCGGCAACGTCGTCAACGTGGCTGCAAACTACGTCCTCCTCTACGTGCTCCACCTGGGCGTCACGTGAGTGCCACCTGTGTCCCCTGGGGAGGAAAGCAGGGCACCTGGCAGTGGCAAGGGAACACTGAGCTCACAGGGGTACAGCAGCGTGTCTTTTTCCACCCTGAGGGAGGCACGAGCAGGATGCCAATGACCTTTCTCGCTTCCTCTGCAGGGGCTCTGCCTGGGCCAACACCACCGCTCAGTATTCACAAGCCATTTTCTTGTTCCTGTACATCATAGGCAGGAAGCTCCACGTGAACACCTGGGGAGGTAAGGGCATCTCCCCTGCTCCCTCTGCTTCCTGCTTTGCCCGCAAGTGTCCAAAACACTTCTATCAAAGGGGAATTCTGCTCATCCTGATGGTGAAATATTAACCCCAGCCCGAGGTGCCCCGGGTACCACAGTGCTGCTTCAGGGGCAGCTCGTCACGCGCCAGCACTGGCAGAGCTGTGGGATCAGCACTAAACATTAATTCTGCAGAAATGAAACTTCCTGCTGAGGCTTTGGAAGGTTCAGCCTCAAAGCTGGGTGAGCACAGACGTAGGCAGGAGGTTGTCCTTGGACACCGCTCTGGGAGGGATGGGCTGAGGGTTGTGCTCCTCTGTGGCCCACAGGACACCAGCAGAGAGGTTGTAGGTGGGCATTGTGCTGCTGGAGATCCTGTGGAGCTGCTGGCTCTGAGAACAGGGATGGCACCTCCAGCTGTGCTGGGCAGGATGTAACACAGGGTCAGCCTGGTGTTGTTTCTCCTGTCAACAGGCTGGTCCAGGGAGTGCCTGCTGGAGTGGGACAGCTTCACCTCCCTGGCTATCCCCAGCATGCTCATGATGTGCATTGAGTGGTGGACCTACGAGATTGGGAGCTTCTTGATAGGTCAGTGGAGAGGGGAGCTGCCAGGACATGGCCAGGCTTGACCCAGAGCAGCACCCTCAGCCAGCACTGACCCCTCCTGTCCCACAGGCCTGCTGAGTGTTGTCGAGCTCTCCGTGCAGTCCATCATCTACGAGGTGTCTGTTGTGGCTTTCATGGTAAGGGCTGGGTTATCACTGCAGACCAGGGCTCGATGGGGGCTGTCCTGAAACAGGCACACAGCAAAAATCAGCTCCAGCAAAACCCCATCTTCCCCCTCTGCACTTGAGTCTCTCCCTGCTCCTGCCTATTCCTCCTTATGGAGACACTTTAAATCAAATCCTGAGTTCCATCCTGCTCCCTGCTGTGTGGTTATCCCCGTGTCACCCCACTGTCAGACACATGTGAGCCCTGTGGTTGCAGATCCCCCTGGGGCTGGGCACAGCTGCCAGTGTGCAGGTGGGCAACGCGCTGGGCGCCGGCAACATCGAGGCGGCCAAGAGATCCTCCAGCACCAGCCTGGTCTGCACAGGTCAGTCCACAACAGCTTGGAAAGCCTCTTCCTGACCTCCTCCTCATGGAGCAGGGAGTGTTTGCAGTCCTCTGCCTGCCTCTTCTCCCCCTGCTCTCCAGCCAGGCTGGGCTCAGCTCTGTGCTGTGTTTTCAGGGGTGTTCTCCGTAATTGTGGGGTCCATTTTAGCCTCCATAAGGAACGTGCTGGGATACGTCTTCACCAATGACAAGTGAGTGCCCCCAGCTCCTGGCCTTGGTGTCTGCAGGTCAGGCCCCAAAAGTGATCCTTGGCTTTCCTCCATCCCCAGGGAAATCATTGACTTGGTGGCATGGGTCATGCCTATCTACGTTGTCTTCCACTTGTTTGAAGCCATGACTGTAAGTCCCGGGGAATGCTGCCATTTCCCATGGGGAACCTTGGTGCTCAGCAGCAGCATCTTGGATCAGGCAGTGGAGGGTCCCTCAGGCTGTAGCTGAGCACCAGTGCCTACACCAGGACCCTGCAGAGCTCCTGGGATCATCCCTTAGCAAACATCAAGTGCATAAAATGGGCAGGGATACAGAAATAATGGGCAGAGGCAGGGAGCTGGGTCATGTCCTGAATTTGGCCAAGGAGATGCTCCCTGCCCCAGCCCCTCTCCCTCTCCCTCTCCCGGCAGGGCGCCTGCAGTGGGGTGCTCAGAGGCATCGGGAAGCAGAAATTTGGTGCCATCCTCAACGCCGTGAGTTACTACGGTGTGGGCATGCCCCTGGCAGCTGTGCTGCTCTTCGTGGCCAAGATCGGCGTCGTGGGTACTGACCCCTGGGCACTGCACCCCCAAACCCCCCACTGGGGGCTCCCCACAATCCTTGTGCCTGGCTCTGTCCCCTCTCTGACCTGCCTGGGCTCGCTGGGGTGGACTGGGATGGCTCCTGCAGCTGCTGGGAGCTTTTACTGGGAAAAAGTAACCCCAAAGCTGACACCCATGACCACCCCGTGTCCCCACTGACCTGGGTGACATCCCCTTTCTCTGGACTTGCCGTCCTGGGATGCTGGGTTGGCTCTGGCTGACGCCGTGTGCCCTCTGCAGGCCTGTGGGTCGCGATGCTCGCCTGCGTCTTCATCCTCTGCACCTGCTTTGTCACCTACATCTACCGCCTGGACTGGGAGAAGGCAGCCAAGGAGGTAATCCGGGCACTGACAGCACATCCCTGCACTGGGAAGGACCTCAGTGCCCTGCTGGGATGACACAGGCTCAGTCTCAGTCCAGGGCTGACCTCCAGTGCCCCGGAGCAAAACGCAGCCTGTACGGTTTGCATCCCTCCCATGACATCCCTGTATTCATCTTCCTCCTGCACAAGCACTCAGCGGCCTCAAGGTTTCCCCCTGCACCTTGTTTGGGGACACGAAGCTCAGAGCAGTTGGGGTGACCCGAGCTACCTCAGTCCTGCAGCCCTGAGCATCACCTTGTGCCTCAACAGCTCGGGGGAGAGCCCAAGAGGGGCAGCACAGCTTTGCTGGGTGGGAATTCCCGACTAAACCCGGCACATTCCCTCCCCAGGCTCAGCGCCGTGCAGGAGTGACCCAGCTGCCACCTCCGGAGCTGCCCAGCCTGCGCCCCGAACAATCCTGCAAGGATCTGGATGTGGGACCAGCCCCCCAGCCCCACACTTACCTCCCTGCCAGGGCGGTGTTGGGGTCCGTCGGTACGGCAGGCAGGGGAGGGTTTGGGGTCAGGAAGGGTCCCTGAGGGTTCCCATTAGCCGGGAACTCCACAAAACGGGGCAGAGTGTCCTGCTGGTGACACCCCAGGTACTGGGAGAGCAGTAATTACAAGCCTGGGCTCGGGAGGGTGACAGAGGCTGGCAGAGGGACAACCTGCGGGCAGTCCTCACCTTGCAGAGACACCTGGCCCCACCTCTGGGGGCAGGACCCGGTCGAGATCCCCACGCTCCTGACGCGTATTCACCCCTGGGACAAAACCCTCCGCGGAAACCCCTCAATCCCCCCCGCAAACCCCTCAAACCCCGTTCTCCCTGCAGCGGGAATTGAAGTGCAGCCCGACGTTGTGCTCACGGGCATCATCACCAAGCCGGAGGGACCCGCGCACCACCTGGAGCTGCGGGCGGCCACCTCGGCCCGGGCCGCCCCCGTGGTCACCAAGCAGCTCATCCTCCGCCGCGGGCTGGCCGCGGCCGCGGCCGTGGCTGCGCTGGCGCTCGGCATCGCCATAAAGCTGATCACCGCCACGGCCTGACTCTCACCGAGGGCTTTGGGGACTTGTTTTTGGGGTGAAAGCCTTTCCTGAGAGACGGGCGTGAGGAAGCGCGGAGCAGCCGGCGAGAAAATGGGGCGCGCGCCTGTCCCCGCAGGAGCCAAGGGGCCCCTCTCGGTGTTCAGCAGCGTTTGTGCAGAATGTTGCTTGGGAACGGCCCCCCCCAGGCTGCTCTGGCACCCCAAATGCTGCTCTGGGCTGCCTGAGTGTGTGGGGGACCCCCCCAGCCCACACAGCCCAGCTCCCTCTGCTGCTCCGTGAGAAATGCCCAATAAAGAATAAACCCGACTGGAATGGGGCTGGCTCCTTGGGCTGCAGGCTGAGGGCAGGGCTGGGGTCACATCAGGGAACATCCACTCCTGGGTCTTGCCCTGCCCCAGGTGGACTTTGCAGTAGAACAAAGGTTTTATTCAGCAAGGGTCAAGGTCAGCTCTCAGTTACAAGTTTGGAGGTAGAAGACTATCCATAAACTAACAAACCCAGCAAGGGTCAAGGTCAGCTCTCAGTTACAAGTTTGGAGGTAGAAGACTATCCATAAACTAACAAATCCCTGAAATTCAGTTACAGAGGAGGTGGCTGTGGCTGCTCTGCCACTCTGGCCAAGGATGCCCCAGACGTGGCACTCCAGTTGCAGAAGTGCCCCTATCTTTGCCCCAGTCGCCCCAAATGCAGCAGAACAACAGTACCTGGAACTTCTCAGGTCCTTGGGACAGCATGGCCACAGCTCAGGTGGCTTTTGCCTCTACCTCAGGTGGCCTTTGCACACTTGGGATGGCTAAAGGTGGTTTCCCTGCAAGGAGCATCACCCATTCAGTCATGAAGCTCTTCAAGGATGAGATGCTGCAGGTTCTTTGAGGCTCTTTCCCTCTGCTCTGGGGACAAACGGCCTGGACTGTCCCCTGCAGTGAGACCCTCATTCCCCAGGCTTATCTCTGTGATGAGCAGCTTCCTCTGGGGATCAGGTGAGGTGTTAACGTAGATAACAAGCTCAGTAATGAGTGGCTTTGTTTCCTTGTGACAAACACTCCCACGTTCCCAGGAGTTTTTAGAGGAACTACTGTTTACAAAGCAGGGTGGATGCTGTTTCCTTCCGTCTGCCACTCACTGCTCAGGCATGATCCATGGCCTAGGTTGGGATAGATTCCTGTTCCAGCAGGAGCTGGAACCTTGAACTTTGGGGGGGGTCTCTGATTTAGGTGCATTTTTTTTGTCTTCTACCTCTTCCGTGCATTGGCTGCCTTGAAAGAAATGAAATTGCAGCAAAGAAAGTTTCAGCAGTAGGACTGCAGGGAGCAAGCAGTGGGTCCAAGGGCTGGCTGCCCCATCACCCCTCTAGCTTGGGGCTCAACACCTGGAAAGGCACAGAAACAGGGATGAGTCCTCCAGGGAGGGAACAGGAATCAAGGAATGGGGTGATGAAGGCTGAGGGCACAGAGCTGGGAGCACACACCCACAGGGGCAGCAGAAACCCAGAGCTCACCTTTGCCACCACGGCTTTGACAGCTCCCAGCAGGGCCGAGATGAACTGTCCCACTCTACTCTTGCTGCACTGCTTCAGGAGGAAGAGCTTGGCCAAATGCATCATCTCCATGCTGCCAGGTGGGTACCTCACTTTGTTCACAACCTCCCAACTCAGGTCCTTGATCAGGCAGGAGCGGCGGTGGGAGAAGGTCTCAAAGCTGTACTGGCCGAGGTAGGCACCCATCCCACTCTGGCCTGAGGGACACAGCCCCAGGCAGGTCACACCAGGCACAGGGACACCTCAAACACAGTTTAGCAGCCCCCCAGGACACAGGGAAAGCTTCATCACGCTGCTTCTCAGGGCAGCTTTTTTAACTTAGCAGAAATCAGCGAGCACCTGCTCACTGCCTTGAAAGTGCTGCTGGTGTGAACCCACCCTTAGAACGTTAATGGCACCAATTCTCTCCTCCCAGGGCCTGCCTTGCTTTTCCCACAAAATTCTCACAGTGGTCAGGGACAGGACGAGCTGGGATGATGATTTCAAGGAGTGGGACATGAGGAGGACACTTAGCAACAGCCAAGAGCTCAGCCCTCTGCCCACAGCCTGGTGGTCTCTGTCACGAGCCTGACAGCAGCTGTGGAAACTCAACCAGGCCATGGACAAATTCATCCCACAGGCCAGCACAGGAGAACCAGAGCTCGCTCACGTGCCAGGAGGTTTTCCTCCCTCACTCTTTCTAACAACCAAAACACTAAGGAGCCTTTTTACAAAGCAGCCCACCCCAGGAAATGACATTAACGGGAAAACGCGGCTGGAAGTTTCTGAATTGCCAAATGGGCACGACAGCTCCTGAGTCAGAGGCTGCAGCTGACGGAATGCAGGTGCACGGGCTGGCACAGGGACTCACCCACACCGCCGAAGGGCAGACCCGGGACCACGGCGTGCATGAGGACATCGTTGGCTGTCATGCCACCACTGGAGGTCTCTGCTATCACCCGTCTGATCAGCTACCCACGATGGGAGAGAGCACAGAACAAATCAGGGTGGGACACAACACCATGTACCAGAGCAGGGAGGACTCAAGGTGATGCTTCCATCCCAGTCTGGGGGGCACAGACTGTGCCTTGTTCCATAACAGAGGCCAGCTTACAACACTTAAAAACAGGATATGGAACAGCCACAAAATGAAACGGCTTCATGTCAGCCCAGGGTGCTCCTCAGCCCTCCCACCCAAACTGCCTGGGGGTGTTGTTGCAGGGCAAAGCCCTGACCTGAATTCCTGAGCTGGCACAACATGGCCTGGAAACGGGGGCAGGAGACATGGCAGGAAGCAGCACCCACCTGTGTGGGTGGAGATGGACAAACCCCGAGCCCTTCAGCAGGAGACTGGGAGCCTCCAGCAGCTCTGAGGACTCTCATGGCCCCAAATGCTGCAATTTACATGGAAAAGGAACAGACATACACCCCGCAGAAAGCTGAGTCTGGGATCAGCCATGATCAGGATCCAGCTGTGCAGAGAGGTTTCCATGAGGGAGCACAGCCCAGACCCACCTGCTTCTTCTTGGAGAAGACATACAGAGCGAGGGGCTTCTCCCGAAGGTTGATGAACTCAATGGCTTCCTCCACGCTCTTCACAGTCACAATGGGCAGCACTGGGCCAAAGATTTCCTCCTCCATCACCTTGGACTCCGGGGAAACATCCGTGAGGATGGTTGGTGCTGAGGCAAATGGGACAGTGGGAGAGCAGCGTGAGCAGGACACACACCTGGCCCAGCACAGGACCTTGTCCTGGACACTGCCTGGGCTCAACATGACTCAAGCAAGGCACAGACACACGGACCCCAAAAAGCACCACCACCACCTCCCCTCCACAGCAGCTGCCAGGAGCACCTATGAAGCAGGAGGCCTCATCACTCTCTCCCCCATGAGCAATTTTCTGTCCTTCCAGCAAGCCCAGGACCCTCTTGAAGTGACGCTGGTTGATGATCCTTCCATAGTCTGGAGATGACTTCACATCTTCCCCATAGAATTCCTGACCAAATAAACAGCAGGAACAAAAGCGCTCAGAACAGTTTCCAACAGCCATAGCTGCAGGAAATCACACCTGGGACAATCCCCATGGCACAAGGGACTCCTCCCTCACCTTCAGAGTCTCCTTGATGTTCTCCACCACCTTGTCCTGGATGGATGGGTGGCACAGGATGTAGTCTGGGGCGATGCAGGTTTGCCCACAGTTCATGTACTTGCCCCACGTGATCCGCCTGTGATAAGGGACAAAGGGACATGGTTTCTCTATGCTGTTCCCCAGCCCAGCTGGCAGCACCTGAGCTGGGGCTCCTGCCTCAGAGATCTCCCCTGCCCCACGTGGTTTTTGCCCCAGTGCTGAGGCCCCATCAGGGGTGCAACAACCCGACCTGCAGGCGACAGCCAGGTCACAGTCCCTGTCGATGTAGCAGGGGCTCTTCCCCCCCAGCTCCAGGGTGACAGGGGTCAGGTGCTTGGCAGCTGCTGCCATCACAATTCTGCCCACGTTGGAGTTGCCAGTGTAGAGGATGTGATCAAATCTCTGGGTGAGCAGCTCGGTTGTCTCAGGAGCTCCTCCAGTGACCACAGCGTACAGATCCTGCAGGGAAAGGGTGCCAGGGTCACCCCAACCCAGCGCACCACTGTGGCACAGAGAAACCTGGGGACCAACACAGGGCCACCCTCACCTTGTCCAGGTACTGTGGGAGTAGATCAGCCACCAGCTGAGCCGTCTTCTCACTGACCTCTGACGGCTTCACCACCACGGCATTGCCTGCAGGACACACACAGCACGAACACTGAGCCCTCACATCCTCTCCCCCAGCCCCAGACACGAGCCCACCAAGGTCAGGGCCCTGCTGGATCCCCACCTGCCGCGATGGCCCCGATCAGGGGCTGCATGACCAGGAGAAATGGATAGTTCCAGGCCCCAATGACCAGCACCACGCCCAGGGGCTCGTAGTGGATGTAGGCCTCGTCCCTCATGCTCAGCAGGTCCTTTTTCACAGGATGAGGAGCTGCCCATGAGGGCAGATTCTCCATGGCTCGGACCAGCTCCCTCAGCACGGCCAGGAGCTCGTGGCTGTAGGCACTGGGCCCACTCTGTAACAACAGGGATCTTGGGGAAGGGATGGCAAAGGCACCCACCTCCCACAGCCACTGTGGCACCCTGGAGAGTCAGAGTCACCCAGTTCCGCAGTGGGGGACATGACAAAAACCGTTTGTCACTGCAGAGGCAGTGACAGGGTTACCCCCTGTCCATGCACAGCAACAAGGAGAGACCCTTGGACAACACACACCTTGTTCAGATCCGCCTTGAGGGCTGCCAGGATCTCCTTCTCCTTCTCCTGCACCATCCTCTCCAGGGCCTTCAGCTGCTGGATCCTGAACTCCAGCGGGCGGCTCCGGCCTGACCTGAAGGCGGCCCTGGCCCGGCCCACGACCTGCTGCATCTTCTCCATGGCTGCTCAGCACTGAGGGGACACCGGTGACACCCAGCTCACCGCGGGGCCACTGAGGGCTGCTCAGCCCTGGGAATACCACAGTGAGGTGTCCCACCCCGAGCAAGGCTGGCAGGTGTTGTCCTTCTTGGAGAGGAGCTCCCACTCTCAAGCCGAGTGCTCAGGGCTCACAGCATCCCAGCCCTGTTCCACCTGCACTGGGCACCCCTCAGAGCAATCTGGCCTTTGCTGATTGATCCTGTTCGGAGGGTGCTTTCTCCAAGCCTCAAACCCACCAGCCACGCCACCCTCTGCTCACAGGGATGGTCCCAAGGAGCCAAAACACAGAGATGACCGTGGTCTGGGTGGGCAGCCAGCTGGAAGCAGAGCTGTGTGCCTGGAGCCACCCTGCATGGGTGGCAGACCCTTGTGTCTTCACAGAAATGGGACAAAAAACACTGCAGAGATTTTACCCTGCTTCCCAGGAGCAGCATTTCACTCTTTAGTCAGGACCAGAGATCCAGTCCTGCCCAACCAACCCAGACACCAAGATCCCCTTACAGTGATTAAATACCCCTCCCAACCTGCTGCCACAGCTGAGTGACACAACCTAAGAAAACAAGCGACTCCTTAAAAAATGAAGGAAAAGAAGCAAGTTACCTTCAGAGGAGCTTCTCCCTCCACCAGCCTCCTGTGGCGACTGCAGGCTGGCACAAGCCCTTCCCCTACCATGGCTGGGGGCGATCCCTCCTCCCACGGGAGAGCTGGCCCTGCCCCGGGGCTCCTGCCGGGTACAGGATGCCCTTTACCCAACCCCTTGCCGGGCTGTGGAGCCCTGGGTGGCTGCTCCCAGCCGGGGCAGTGACTCAGGCCCGTGTGGGATGGCACAGAGCACGCGGCCGTGCCCACGCGCGAGGCCCACGCGCCGCGCTCAGACTCGGGATCCAAAAAACCCCAACCAGGCAGGTGGCAATCCAGGCATGGATTTGAAAAAAGAGGGAAAAACAGGGCCGGCTTCTCTGCTGGATCATCCCGCTCCCTGCCGGGCTCCAGGAGCATTTTCAGTGCCCAACAGAGCTCTGGGGGAGCCTTCCCAGGGTGCTCGGGACACCTCACAACACATTTGTGCCATTCAGCCCAGCCATGGTCAGAGCTGGGAACAGCAGGGCAGGATTCCTCAGGAGACTGCAAGGACTTACCACACTCAAGTTTATTATTTAAATTTTTAGTGTTTATTTAGTGGCTTGCAAAATGTATCGTCAAAAAGGCTTAGCACATGGATTTTCACCAGACATGAAGAAATCCCACTTATTGCACAGTAAATATAATTTTCTACTCTATAATAATTGCATTTATTAATGATTTTTCAATCTGCTTTAACATTAATAGTTCTAAGGCTCTTTCACCTTCAATTCCTCCAGCATCCTTCCCCCTAGCTAGAACAAGCCCCACATTATCCCCCAGTGCAAGATTACAGCATCCTGAGAAGCTCAAACACGAAGGAGCACACACACTCTTCCAGTAATTGTTTTCCCTTGGAGGAATCTGACCAGGGACAGCTTTGTACTGGCTTTGGCTGGGATGAAATTAATTTTCATGGTAGAGACTAAGTTACTTTGTAGAAGGATGGGGCTGTTTTGGATTTGTGACATTGGGAGTTATGGCGTTTGTCTTCCCAAGTCACCACCAGGTGTGATGAGGCCCTGCTCCCCTGGGGATGGCTGAACACCTGCCTGATGAGGGGAATTAATGAACAAATTCCTTAATTTGCTTTTATCTGTCTGCAAGCCCAGTTTTCACTTCACCTATTAAACTATTTTTATCTCAACATACATGTTCTCTCACTTTGTTCCAATTCTTCCCCATCCCACAGGGAAAAAACAAGTGGCTGTGTGGGGCTGGGCTAATCCACAAGGTATTTGTCATTCCCACTTCTCTGAACAGGCCTGAAAGTTCTTTTGCTCCAGCATGAGACACTCACCATCACAAAACAGGCAGTGCAGGCATCACGTTTGGAATTTTCTAACTGCTAAGTAATTGTTAAAGGCACATGATGAAACACAGAAGGCAGCAAGCAGCCCCTGACCAGCTGTGGATGATTCTGGTTTGCAGAGATGTGAGAATGTTTCACCTCAATTAAATGGCAAGGGGAACCTCACTGGGTTTAGTCACAGCCATCACTCCTGGCCAAATGCATGTCACCTGTCTCAGGCTTGTCACCAAGAGTGTTCAGACCATCCCCAAAACTGCAGGGAAAACACTGCCAACCCAAGGACTGCTGAAACTTCAGCTCCTGAGGGTGACTGAAGGAAGGTGAGTGGTTTGGCGCAGGACACTGTGTGTCCCTGGAAGCTCTGCATGGCATGGGGTGGAGGTAGGGACTGGAATTCCTTGCTCTGCAGTCCTCCTTTGGAGAGCTTGTCCCCACTGGTCCCTCTGTTCCAGCATGGCTTTTAAGTAAACAGGAATCTGAGCCTTCTCGTAGTTAGTGCCTCTCTAAGGCTACTCTGTGTGCTCGACAGCTCACTGAAATCACCCAGAACAAAAGAAAATAATGACTTCCCAGCTTAAGGAAACAGACACAAAGCGAGCACCCAGAGTATGACGTGGTGCCTTCTCCTCTCTTCATCAGTTAACCACCTGTGAAGGCAAAACACAACACCAAGGCCCTGTGAAGGATCTGCCGAGACAAAACCAACTCCCTTTTCTAGAACAGCCTGAAGCAAAGCCCCCTCAGTCAGGGGGTTCCCCAGCGTGCAGCTCTCCTGCCCCTCAGCATGCACTGGTTATCTCAGATGCCAGGGAAAGCATCGTGCTCTGGCTCAGCCCCACATTCACTCATCTACAAAGCTTTTCCCAATCTCAAGCTAGGTCTACACACAGGAGAAGAAAAAGGCTCCTACCTCACTGTGACAGCCACAGCAGTGCTCTGAAACCTGCTCCTCCTTACCACCCACTGGGCCAGCCCAGCCTCTGCACAGCCAGCACAACCATGAGGGCTTTTCTCTTCAGCACAGACTGGTGGCTCTGAGAAACCCAAATGATTTCAAGATGCCGTGAGTTTCCCTCCCCTCTCATTCCCCTACACAGGGCCTGCCTCCCTGGCTGCTGCCAGTTCTTGGCTCTTACATCTGCTCCTGGATGATGTGGGCAGGTTATTTGCCATGGGGTGTTGGGCTCCTGAGTGTCCCCTTGCAGCAGCAACTACACAGACTGAAGGGCTCAGTCCTGATCCACACTGCCACCTCCTGTGCCCTCAGGAGCTGCTCCCTTAAGCTCACTAAACCCCAGGGAGCAGTCAGTGAAGGCACGTGTAGTGCCTGACATGGATCATCAACAGTGATCACGCTTAAGAGATTCAGAACTTGTTCCTCCACCTCAGGAGGCATCCTGAGCTTCCTGCAAGCCTCTGCCTCCTGCAGGGAGGAGAGGACATCCCACCCTTCCGCACTACCCAGCTGGAAACAAGGGAGGAAATGGGAATAACTGAGCTGAGGTCAGACAGGAGCTGCAATGGGCCCGGAGGAACAAGAGCTCATTGCTAACCCTGGCTTTGGGACACAGCTTCCCTCCCCAGGGTGCCACGACACAGACTGCAGCTCTCTGGGCTGTGAGGCAGCTCAAACGCTGCTGAAGGAAGCCCTGGAATGAGAACCAACTCCTAACCAGTCCAAAACTACCAACCTCTGCCTCTGGAGGGAGCATCCCACGGGTGTCACCTACCAGGGAAGAGCAACAAGGAGCACAGCAGCCTGCGGGATCTCTCCAGGGATATTCCTATTCTACAGACTGCTTGCAAGAGTGAGAAGGCAAGAATTTAAGGTGGGACAGATATCATAAATCTCGAGATAGAAAAAGAGGTCAGGATTTATAAAAGGGCTGCAGTTGCAAAGAACAGATCAGGTAAAATGCACATGCACTGCCACAGAGAGCAAAGATCCAAAACTCACCTTAATCATCACTGCTGCCACAACCCCCAGCAGGGCCACGACAAAGAGCCCAATTCTGGCCTTGTTAAACCGCTTCAGGAGGAAGAACTTGGCCCAGTCCACCTTCTTCTGGCTGCCAGGTGGGTACCTCATCTTGTTGGTGCTCTCCATCTTCAGGTCCTTGATGAGGCAGGCGCGGTGGTGGGAGAAGGTCTCGAAGCTGTGCTTGCCGTGGTAGGCACCCATCCCACTGTGCCCTGAGGGACACAGGCAGCCAGGTCACTGCTCAGGCTCAGCCAGACAAAGCTCTGTCCACCTGAGGACAACTGACCCTGCCCCTGCACTTCTCAGTCTCTGTGATGTCCATCCAGCCCTCTTCCTCACCTCGTTTCCACCAATCACTCTAAATGCAGCAAATGGTTTAAATCCACCTTTCCCACCAGGCTGCACCGAAGGCTTCAGTCTTTCCAAAAATACACCCAAAGGTTTTTCCCCTCCTGGCCCCTGTCCTAATGCACTCCCAGAATTTATCATTATTACCAACACATGCTGCAGAGACCCTTGGGCTGTGAGAGGGACAGGAATACCCAGGCACAAACCATGAGCTGTTGTGCAGTTAAGTCCTAACTTTTAAGGAGCTCTAGGAACTTACCAACACCACCAAAAGGCAAAGTTGAGAGGAAGAAATGCATAATGACATCATTTCCAGTCACACCACCACTGGAGGTTTGCGAGATGACTCTCTTGATTAACTAGGGGGAAAAAAACAAAAAACAAAAGATTAAAAAGGCTCAAAGAAGAGACCAGACCATGTAACTGAGGATACTGGGAAGGGAGCTACATGTCAACAGTGTTCATCTCCTCTGGCACAGCCCAGACCCACCTCCTTGTTGTTGGAGAAGACATACAAAGCAAGGGGCTTCTCCCGACGGTTGATGAACTCAATGGCTTCCTCCACGCTCTTCACAGTCACAATGGGCAGCACTGGGCCAAAGATTTCCTCCTCCATCACCTTGGACTCCGGGGAAACATCCGTGAGGATGGTTGGTGCTGAGGCAAATGGGACAGTGGGAGAACAGCGTGAGCAGGACACACACCTGGCCCAGCACAGGACCTTGTCCTGGACACTGCCTGGGTTCAACATGACCCAAGCAAGGCACAGACACACAGACCCCAAAAAGCACCACCACCACCTCCCCTCCACAGCAGCTGCCAGGAGCACCTATGAAGCAGGAGGCCTCGTCAGTCTCTCCTCCATGAGCAATTTTCTGTCCTTCCAGCAGGCTCTTGACCCTCTTGAAGTGACGCTGGTTGATGATCCTTTCATAGTCCGGAGACGACTTCACATCTTCCCCATAGAATTCCTGACCAAATAAACAGCAGGAACAAAAGTGCTCAGCACAGCTTCCAACAGCCACAGCTGCAGGAAATCACACCTGGGACATGTGCCTTGTCCCATGGCACAAGGGACTCCTCCCTCACCTTCAGAGTCTCCTTGATGTTCTCCACCACCTTGTCCTGGATGGATGGGTGGCACAGGATGTAGTCTGGGGCGATGCAGGTTTGCCCACAGTTCATGTACTTGCCCCACGTGATCCGCCTGTGATAAGGGACAAAGGGACATGGTTACTCTGTGCTCTGTTCCCCAGCCCCCAGCCCAGCTGGCATCACCTGAGCTGGGGCTCCTGCCTCAGAGATCTCCCCTGCCCCACGTGGTTTTTGCCCCAGTGCTGAGGCCCCATCAGGGGTGCAACAACCCGACCTGCAGGCGACAGCCAGGTCACAGTCCCTGTCGATGTAGCAGGGGCTCTTCCCCCCCAGCTCCAGGGTGACAGGGGTCAGGTGCTTGGCAGCTGCTGCCATCACGATTTTGCCCACTGCAGTGTTGCCAGTGTAGAGGATGTGGTCAAATCTCTGGGTGAGCAGGTCAGTTGTCTCAGGAACTCCTCCAGTCACCACCGGGTACAGCTCCTGCAGGGCAAACATGAGCCTGAGAGTTACCTTGATTCAAAGCATTTACATCAGGGCAGCAGCCCTGCATGTGGCAGAGGGCAGATTTATGTGTGGCCTACTTTATGACAGGGACAAAATAGAGTGGTATCAGATATATACTCTGCTCCTTCCCCTGAAATGAAGTTTCATTTGTGTCACATGAACTAAAAGTAAATGGAGGCTGAGGCCAGGGCTGAGTGTGGCTGTGGAGCTTCTCTCACACACTAAGAATCAGGGCACATATGACTGCCAGGCTCTCCCAAGGGCTGCCTCCTTCCTCTGCTCCTGCCTCCCACCTAGAGAAGGCGCTAACTCCCTGGAGGAAACTCCACAGGGTCCTGAGCAGTGACAGCAGCAGTCTGTCTCTGTGACACAGTGCAAGGGATGACAGAACTGCCAGGCAAGAGGAGGAGACACAACACCACCTCCTACAAGTGTGGTTCAGCAGGACATGAAAACCCAGGACATATTGCCATGGAACACACAGCGCCCAATTCTCAGGAAGAGCCAGGCACAGCCACCATCCTACACAACCTGTGCAGACCCAAGGGCACCCTCAGCACAGCTCCAAAAGAGCAGCTCCTGCAGTGAGAAGCACATACACACCTCTCCATATGGTCATGGGTGTCAAAAAGGCTGTCACACGGCAGCAGTGTTATGTAAGCTCAAACACAAACACAGGGAGAATTTGTCAATGTACCTTTGGACTGTAGCAGTAACTCAACCCTTCCTGTGCCTCCTGCCTATGCTCCTTTGAAAGGAGCAGCCAATGGATTTGGCTCGATCTTGCAGGAGCCCTTTTGGAAGCAGGACAGATCAAGACAGTCGTGTCAGGCATGGGGGCACCCTCACCTTGTCCAGGTACTGTGGGAGGAGCTCAGCCAGGACCCGAGCCGTGTTCTCGCTGACCTCTGACGGCTTCACCACCACGGCATTGCCTGCAGGACACACACAGCACGAACACTGAGCCCTCACATCCTCTCCCCAGCCCCAGACATGAGCCCACCAAGGTCAGGGCCCTGCTGGATCCCCACCTGCCGCGATGGCCCCGATCAGGGGCTGCATGACCAGCACAAAGGGATAGTTCCAGGCCCCGATGACCAGCACCACGCCCAGGGGCTCGTAGTTGATGTAGGCCTCGTCCCTCATGGTCAGCAGGTTCTTCTTCACGGGCTGAGGGGCTGCCCATGATGGCAGCTTCTCCATGGTCAGGGCCAGCTCCCCCAGCACGCCCAGAATTTCATGGCTGTAGGCGTTGTGCCCACACTGAAACAACAGGGAGCTTGGGGAAGGGATGGCAAAGGCACCCACCTCCCACAGCCACCACCACAGCCCTGCTGCTTCCAAGTGTCTGTCACTGGCAGTGACAAAGGAGCCCTGGCCGAAGACGGCCAGTCTGGGTGTGTGAGGCAGAACCCAAAACCTGACAGCCAGGATTGCCTTTGCAGTCCTGCCTTAGACTAAACTCCTCAGAAATGGTGGCAGCTGACCCTCGCAGGCCACAGTGGGAGCCAAGGGTGACAAGAGCCATTTAGCACAGCAAAGGCAGCCCTTGCCCTTCCCACTTTCCCTTCAGGGATGACCACGGCTGATGAGAGAAACTCCCCGACCCAGACCTTGTTCAGATCCGCCTTGAGGGCTGCCAGGATGTCCTTCTCCTTCTCCTGCACCATCCTCTCCAGGGCCTTCAGCTGCTGGATCCTGAACTCCAGCGGGCGGCTCCGGCCCGAGTTGAAGGCGGCCCTGGCCCGGCCCACGATCTGCTGCATCTTCTCCATGGCTGCTCAGCACTGAGGGGACACCGGCGACACCCAGCTCACCGCGGGGCCCTCCCTCCGTCCGCCGCACAGCCCGGCTGGTCCCCGACACCGCCGGCGGCGCTCCCACCCTCCCGCCGCGCCCCCCGCCCCATCTCCAGGCAGCGAACGCGCCGCCGTTTCGCCCCTCATTCCGCCGCCTCTCTCCCGAGCCTTACGTAATTCCCGAGTTAGAAAAGTTTGCAAAGCAGCGCAAGGCGTTGGTGGCAGCGTGGCGATGTCACCGAGCCAAGCCGGCGGCTGCTCCCGGCGGGGTCTCCGTGCTCGCACCGCGCCACCGAGCGACACCCGGCCGGGACACGGCGGGATGGGGACACCCCTCCACCCCCGGGGGACCCCCGAGTGACACCGGGGCTGAGGCGACCGTGACAGCGGTCGCGGCGCGGTGGTTGCGAGCCGCTGGTTCTCCCCCCGGCCGGTGCCCTCCGCCCCGGGCAGGACCCTCCGCCCCCGCGGCCCCGCCGCCCACCGGGGTCGCCGCCGCCGCCGCCGCCGCTTCCTCTTTCCGCTCACATGGACGGAAGCGGAACGGGCGAGGCCGCCGCTCCCCCTCCCCGCCCGGGTGGTCTCGGTGGGAGAGAGGAGGGAAAAGCAGAGCGGGGATGAAGGGCGCCTTGCCGCGGGTACCGCCGCTACCTTTTCCGCCGCGCTCGGGGATGCTCCTGCCGTGCTCGTAGCGCTGCGAGGCTGCCGCAGTCCTCCGCCGGTCTGGCACTGCCGGGCCGGTTGTGAAACGCTGCCGGGGCGTGGGGCTGCTCTGCGGGCGGAGGGCAGAGTCCCTGCGGAGCCTTATCGGGGCAGGGAGCGGGCAGCGAACGGGGCAGAGATGCCCTGCCCTGCCCTGCCCGCCACGGAGGGCGAGCGAAGCCGGGCAGGTGCTGTTCTGGGGGAGGCAGGAAGAGCCCGGCAGGACGGTCGAATTAACCTTGATACAGTCGTGGCGTGGGAAGCGAGCCAAAAAAACTACAAAAAAACCCAACAACAAAAAAAAAAAAACAACCGCAGAGAAAGGAGCTCAGGCAAGGCTGGGCACATTCCGGTTAAAAATAGACCTGCCACAACTTGTTCTAGGAAAAGCACGGGGATTACTTAAACATTGCGTGTTGTTACACGCTGCCTCTCGTGCCACGATTTGCCCAGGGCCTTTACTGCTAAAGCTCCTCGGCTGCAGCTGTACCCCACTAAATCCGTGCCTGCCACACTGGGCTGGCACCTGGGTGCTCCTGCCCAGGTGATGGGGGCTCCAGGTGTAGAGCACCCCTTCTCCTGCGAAGTTTAATCCCATTTTCCCTCGTCAGCACGGCCCTTCGAAGCTGGGAGTGCCCTTTGGCTTCAGAATGTGCAGAACCACAATTCCCCCCGGACACCAAGCTTGGCTTCTGTGGTCAGTTGGCTTCACTAACACCTCCTGGGCTGTGGCTCAGAAGGAACATTTCACAAGCTGTTGCACGAATTTTGGCAGTAAACACCCTGCTCTGGAGAAGAATGACACGAGCAACTGCTAAAACTTGTGTGCGGGAGGCAACATGAGAAGGAAAAACAGACTGGGCTTGACAGGGCCCTTCCAGGCAGTGCATGGAGAAAAGCTGGGTTTGCATTGAAGAAAACATGGGTAAAAGCAGGAATGTTCCTCCCAGGACCATTGCCTGATGCAAGTTCTCTCCCTTTTCCTGCAGGCACAACAGGTTAGAGCTCTGTGCATGCCCAAGGGAATTTGGATGAGGGATTAATGGTACTGCAATCAGAGTAAAAGCCTGAGCTCTTAGCACACAGCATTACATTGTGCCTGGGGAAATGGTGCTGCAAGGCACCCGCCCAGGCTGGCAGCAGGAGCGGGGAGGTGGATGGATTCTCCAGAGCTTGTAAAATTCTCACCCGTCAGCCCAGAGGGTTTTCATGTCACAACAGAGCTGCTTGCACATGGCAGCACACACTGGAAGCAAATGTCCCAGCTCCCAGTTATCCCAGTGGTCAGTGGGGATAAACCTCTGCAGAAATGAGGCAGCATCCTGTGAGAGAGTCCCTTTTGATCCTTGTCAGGGACATCTTTTGGCCAGTTAGGGACAGGAAACAAGGCTGAGGGCTTTTTTAGCATTGCAGAGTCTCAGATGGGTGAGGCACGTGGATTTCAGGGAAGTGTGGGATCTCGAGTGAGACAGAGGAATACCCCGTGCTCCCCACGCCTGGGAGCTGGCAGTGTTTGCTATTTTAATTCAATCACTAAGAAACAATAAAGGGAGCTATTTATGGGAGAGCAGTGGAACTGCAGAGGAACTGGGAGGTGAGCAGTGTTGGGGGGAGTTCTAATCTGTAGTTGCAGCAGCTGATTGAGAAGCTGAGCTCCAGATTTCCCCCTACACTCACTCCTCACAGCCCTCA
This sequence comes from Cyanoderma ruficeps, assembly GCA_008694505.1. Taxonomy (NCBI): domain Eukaryota; kingdom Metazoa; phylum Chordata; class Aves; order Passeriformes; family Timaliidae; genus Cyanoderma; species Cyanoderma ruficeps. The sequence continues at coordinate 3,832,738 of VZDJ01000038.1, read as the reverse complement.
ACCTCCTCTTGGAATCATTTAACAGCAATGACACAGGCTCCTGCCCTGCCCTGGGGAGCAGCCCTTTGTGCTGATGCTCACCCTGCTTCCAAAAACACCCAGCAGAGCCTGAGGAAGGAGGACTTTGGTTTGGAAGATAAACTGGGCAGTATTTGGTTTCAAGAGTCCACCAAATAAATAACACAGCTAATCAATAAACGTAATTTCAGCTCGCACACCACACTCACTGAACTTCAAGTTTTTGGCTACAATCCTCAGTCTCTGCTTAAATGTCTGCTTAGTCTCAAATTCCAAGTGTTTTCTGCAAGTCCCATAACCCAGCCAGATCCAAAACCCAAACAGCACTCGACCATAAAAGCGGGTACAGAAGATGGACAACAGGGAGAGGTTTTTAAGGAACCTACAGGAATCAATGCAGCTCAGTTCATTTGTGGCATCACTTGTTTTGAAAGCTGTGGCTGATCTCACATTCGCAAGAAGAAGATACTGTTGTCACACAGACCCCCGGTCTGTGGGCTGCATTGTGGACAGAGTTCAGGCCATGGAAAATGTGAAAGGGACACAAAGAAACAATGGGAATGATTGGCACAAGGACTGCAACAAGACTCAACAGCCCCACTGGCACTCGGTCGGCTTTCAGGCAGCGAGGAGGGGGGAGCCTGCCGTGCACAAAAGCCTATTGAAAAGGTGTTTGCCCCAAGGAGCTGTGCCAAGGCTCCCTTCAGCTGGGCTCCAGCTGACTTGGAGACCTCAGGAGAGGGGTTACCCCGATGGATTTCACTCCTCTGCAAAAAGGAGGAGCTGTGGGGGCACTCTGGGAAAAGCCACAGCCAGGGCCATGGCTCAGGTCAGATGGGGAAGTGCAGGATAAAAAGAGATTTGCTTAAAGACTTAAAAGGCATCCTGGACAGTCAAAAAGATAGTAGCAAGCAGAGCTTATTAAAGACAAAAAAAAATAAAATCAAAGGATCAAAATTTAAATTTAAAAACCCCCAAAATAGGAGAGGAAGCAGGAATCAAACAGGAGGTGGGTTACAAGTCAGATCACAAGTTGGCCTATCTGAATTTCAAAGCCTCAACAAGCTTTGGAAGCAGCAGGATCCAGCTTTCCCTGCTCCAGATGAAAAAGCAAGTTTCCCTTTTTGGTGTAGCTGGGCACAGCACTGGGACATAAGTGAATCACAAGTTATTGCCTCTGAACCCTGAGGTGATGTGGTAATACAAGATAATAGCAAGAACTATGCAAAACCCAGGCAGTCACAGGAACACCTCCCTCCTCAAAATGCTCCTTGGAGTAATTTGTAGTATCTTAGTTGCAAGTTAAATTATCAGGATTTCCTTCTCTGGGTCAGAGGAAGGGCTGAGAGTTCAACTTCTTGCTTACGAAAAGCAGCAAATGTCAGAATCAAAATGTGTTTTAGATTCCTCAGCTGACATTTTGTAAAATGGACAGAGTGGAGCAAGTGCAGAACGCTCAAGGAAATGCTGGAGAGCTGAGCTAGAAAAGCACATCAAATCTCTCCTTTCAAGTTCTATCTTTCAAAGGCTGAGGAAAAAAAAACCTATTTGGTAAAAACAAGCACCTGCTGTTCAGCACAGAGAGCCAAAGACAGAGGACAGCTTCAGGATCTTTGTGGAATGAGTTTATGCAGAAAGACAGGCCATGAACATTGGTCTCCTGCTCCAGCAAGAATAGCCCTTTTCTTTTCCTCCTGTTTGTGCAGCTGTAGCCTTGCTGGCAAGAGGGGAAGGAGAATGAGCTTGAATCCTGAAAGGAAAGAAAGGAACCCAACAAAACCCAGTGAGTTCCTGAGAAAAGCAGCCTATCTCCTAGACTCGTGCATTAAAGCTCTTGCTTTGTTCCTAGATTCGGGCTCAGACATATCATTAGCATTCCCAGCTCACTCCTTCCTCATCCTCTTTACGTGCCACTCACAAGTGGAGAGGTTTTTAATAATAAATCGGGGAAAATTTGATAGTACAACTCAAAAATACAGTATCCACACAGCAGCTACCACAGCATCCCTCAGCTGGGCCGAGGGTGGGAGCTGTGAGGTGAACAAAGCCCATTTTTTGTCAGTTTTGGATAGAAACTGTAACTTCCTGCCAGCTTTTGTCAATTAGCTCTGTCTATGCTGCCCTGGCAGCCCAGACAGCTCCCCTTTGCAAGAGGCAACAAATAAGCACCTTGTTGAAAGATCATACAGCTGTTACCCAGGATCCTACTTAGCATTTTTATTTTCCAATCCAAGTTAAAAAAAAAAAAAAATTGAGGGGGGAAAAAAAAAAAAGGGCAGCAGCAGGATAAATTGTCTTCCTAAAGCCAAGGAAAAACAAACTCAGTGACACTTTGTGCCAGAGCTGTTCAGAGATAATGAACTCAAGGGTGCTGCCCCATCCTGCCCTGCTGGCAGGTCCAGCTGCTGAGGGGAACATTCAGCAATTTCTTTACCCAGTCATGTAGAGAATTTTTCCTACATTTAACACCTCTGGTGACAGAGACACAGAAACTCAGTTGTACCATAGAAACACTTCTAGTGTCAGTATTTATTTTTTTTACCTTAATATACATTTATACAGGCCATAATAAAAAGGCTATTACGCAACAGTTCAGTGAGTTATTACCTAGTTCCAAGAATAATGCATGCAATTACAAAGGAGAGGTAGAAACACCGTATTAAAGACCTAAAAATACAAACATTATATAAACAAACACTTTCAAATTAACTGTTGGAATTTCATACAGATAAATAAGGTAAAAAGTACATTACTCTGTCAAAGTAAAGGAAACACATGGTTATCCCAACACTGAAACAATATTTTGATGTGTAAGCCCTGTACAACTTTGTCAAATAGTTCAGACCGCTGTGTTTAAGAGGATTAAAATGATTTTGTCCTGGAGAATGGTTTATTCAAGTATTCAAGCAGTTGAGTAACAAAAAAAGTCCCAAAAATAAAGTATAGGAACCATTTCCAGAGAAGCTGATCTGCCTAAATACTTTTTGCAAATCGCTGTCCTGATGATCTCACGGGATGCTTGAAATGACAATGCCTATAAGGCTAAATGAAGCTTCCCACCTCTCCCCCAAAATGCACACAAAATAATCCTGATTTTTCACACATTCTATATGTAGAGATTCTACATCATTTTATCAGCATCTCAAACCACAACATTATTTTCTGGTTTGTTTTTTTTTTGTTTTTGTTTCACCTTTTTTTTTTTTTTTTGCATGGTTCCTTGCAGAACCTTTCAGTTTACAGTATTTATTGTAATACTGCCCAAGAAACAAACTACAGAGAACTGTCATTACACCCCTAAAGACTGCAGGCATTAATGCACATATTGCATGCACAACAAAAAGATGCAACCAAATCTATAGAAAAAGCAAACAACCAGCAACTCAACATTGCTATTACTGAGCAAGTCCAGAGCAGTAGTTACTCAAGTATTAGACAAATAGGTATAAAATGGAAAGGTTCACATGAATACAAGTTTTTACACAGTTTGTTTGAAAGTCTTCTAGAGGCTACATTTGAAATTCTGAAAAGAATTTTATGTACACTGAAATGAAATTCAGCCAAGTCCATTGTGCCTTCTTTCTCTAGATTTATTTTTTTTTAATACAGTTCTTCAAAAATGAATATACAGTTGCTTTAGTAAATTAGTGCAAAACAAAATATTTTGGAAGAAGATCATCGAATTGTATCCACATCAGCTGAAAAACCCCCTGGGGATTTTGCACAGATGGAGAGAATTTCTTCCATCCCCATGTATCCCCCGGGGTAAGAGCGTGTTTGCCATCCCTTCATATGACAACCTGAGCCATGTGTACAACAGGTGAGCTCCCAGACAAGGCAGCTGAGCCCCAAAAAGCTTCAAGCAGCACTTGCACATGGTTAGGGTTTCCCAAATTCATTCAGCCACATTTTACTGAACAGCTTAAAAACTCTCGAGGGAATCTTCTGAGGGAAATGTCTTTTATTTTTTTTGTACCTGATGCAGAAGGATCCGCTCTCTCTAAAAACCTCATGAAGGAAAAAAAAAACCAACAAACCCTGATCATTCAAGTTCAAAGCACACGTACAAGGATCAGTTTGAAACGTGAAGAGAGATTCTTTTAAATTCTGTTGCTAGGAAGGAAAAGGAGCTGCTGGATCGGTAAGGCAAGTGTACTTTTGGAATTTCTCCTCTTTGAATATGCTGCTGTTTCTTTGGTAGTCACCACAGAAATGTAAGAATCATCTTCCACATGGGGCAGAACAAGGACAACAATGAAGCTGTAGTGAGAAAAGTGCAGTATCACTGATGTGGTCCCTTATGTTCACACCATCTGGTCCTCAGGATATTCCTACTGCTCATACACAGCCACTGTGCTGTAGCAGAGTGCAGAAAGCCTTCGCTCGATGCTGGATTTATCTGCAGAGAGAGGCACAAAGGCAGGTGATGACCAGAGCTGTTTCACAACGTGAAAACTCCATGTAATTTTCATGATTCAGCTCTACTTACACTTGTGTACGTTTTCTATATCTGCAGGGTCTTGCAGTATTTTAGTCAGTCCCTCCAGCAGCAGGGCTGCCTTGTGGTACCGATATGTGATATCCTCAGTTTGCTGGAACATCTCATCCAGAGCTGCCGACTGCACCTGCAATCAGCCAGGACATTCACTTTCAGAAACTCTGCTAGGCAAGTAGCCAAATGAAAAATTCAGAATTAATCACCTAAAAGTGTCATTAGGAACTATTTTTCAGGTTTGATTTAGCTGGTGTGTTGTTGTAACTAAGACAACAAAATGAAGGTGGAACTAGGTGACCTTTAAGGTCCCTTCTAAGCCATTCTGTGATTCTGAGAGGACACAGCACCTCTGCTGTGGTAACTGAGAATATTCTGCATTAAAAAAATCTACAAAAGCACTTTTTTGATATGAATAAATATGACCATTTTTACATCTGCATTCGATTGTAAATAAACAAATTAATTGTGCACAACACCACCATTACCAGGGTTAAGCACAACATCTGCCAGGAACTTTTGTGTGGCATGAGAATTCCCTCTCATCACTAAAGCAGTTAACTTTCCTTTGTGGTCACCGAAAATATCAATTCTATTTTTTGGTTCTGTAGAAGAGATTTGTGAGAGAAGGCAGCAATTCCTACAGTTCAGGGAAGAGGAGGCACTTACCATTTCCACAGCACAGCTGTAGATGAGTTTCTCTGCAGTTACACTGTTGATTTCATCAATGAACCTTTGCTTGTCCGAAAAGAAACGATTCAACTTTTCCGTCAATTTTTTGCACATTCCGATACAGAATTTGTATCTCTCATTGAGGCTTTTCACAACTGGGAGAAAGGTGAGAAGAAATTAAAAAAAACCCCAAAAACCCCAAACAACAACTTAGCCTAAATTCACCTTTGCAAAGTAAACTTGTTTAAACTTGTAATTTTAGTGTTTATTTACTCAACCATTTGAGTAACTCAACCATTCTTCTATGACTTGAGTATCTATCAAATAATTTCCATTTCAAGTTAATGAATACCCATTTCCTAACTGTTTCTGGCTGTTTACTATCAGAATTGTGCAACTGTACATATCTACAGTTCTCCTGCAGAGAAGAATAAACAAAACACATGTTGCAACTTAAACTTTCTGAGTGATGTATCAGCAAGGAAAATTCACGAGCAAAGCAAATTAATTGATATTGAACCTACCTTGCTTAACAGCAGTGGATGGGTTCAGTTTCCCAGATTTGACCTGTGCTTTGGCAAGATGCAGAGAAGATGCCAGTAACTGGGCAGCTTTCATATACAACACCAGCTGCTCCACTTGTCTAGGGAGAAGAGGGGAAAAAAAGTAATTTATTTATGCATCAAAATACCTTTTTTTGAATGCATTCAAGCCAGGGGCAGACACCACTTTTTAATCACAACACCCCGCAGGATGCAGCAACAGCAGAAAAGGAAGACAGATGTTTAAAATGCAGCTCCACCCCTCCCCTCCCTTCACAAACACTCTGTCATGGGGTGAGGGGACATCTGCTCATTTAGGAGTTGCAGCAGCAGAGACAAACTGTTTTAAATGCAGACATTTGAAAAAGGAGCACTTATTTGTGAGGACTCTCTGCCCGAGGTCAACGGCTCACCACAAGTGACTGGGTGTACTTTTCATTTCCTATCCCCCTGGAATTCTCACTTGTGAAAAGCAAACACACTCTACAGGGGTTTTCTGTTGGGTTTTTATTACTTCAGGAAGAAGGCAGGAAGTAGAACTGCCCTTTCCCACCACTTCAAATTTCTCCTATTTTTCCTTGCTTTTGATTTTGTGTTAGGGCTGATTGACTGTTTTTTTCCAGTGAAACCAAATTTGGACACTTCTTCTCCCCTCCCAACTTCCACCTCAATGCTTCAGTCAACAGGAAGGGATGAGGGCTCATTTCTGCCAGAAGCTGGTACTCAATTTCCATGCTCAGAAATCCACTGCTGCACCTCAAGCCTGAACTCAACGCTTTCCCCAGACAAGTGGCAGACCAGAAAAAAATTTTGTCTTTGCTCTTTGATCTGTCTTCAGTTTTTAAAAAAATAATTCCTATAAAGATTCCCTACAGGAAAACCATCACTCCCAGGAAAAAAAGGGCAGAGTTCCAATGCATTTTTGATGTGTTGGATCTTCACTAATTCTCTATCTGGCTGCATACTCACCCCCATTCTTTGCTGAGCTGGCTGATCTGATCCACAACGATGCTCTCCTGGATCTGGTACAGTGACACGGCAGAAGTGCACAGGTCTGGGTTTCCTCCCCTCACTGCTGTCAGATCCAGAACACACTCTGTAAATGTCAGCATCATGTTTAGGTGACGCAGTGTGTCTGTGTGCTCTCTCTGTCAGAGGGAAAGACGACAGCAGTTTAACCACTCTAAGCCATCAGCCACATCTAAAACACTTGTTAATCATTTAAAGATTTCTTGGTGTGTCAGTTCTGTGCAGGAATCGCAGTGTGGTAGAGGCAGCATTAGGGATGACAGAACCAAATGGGCCCCAACAGATCTGAACTTGTTCTCTTCTCTGTTAATGAATTCAAGTTATTGTAGCTTATACTTGAGTCTTTCAACAAACCCAAAGGACTTGGTACATGCAGTCCTGTGTTGAAACCTGAGGAACTAAAGGAATCACAAGTGGGACAGATTACTTATTTTATCATCAGTGACAGAAAAGTATGGTTGGCACTTGTGTGAGGAGCCAGGAGGAACATTTGGTTTTTATTATGTAATAGACTTAATACCTACAAAAGAACTGATCTGCCTCACTCTAATTCACACTTGGTTCTGGAATTAAATTGAGTTACAAGGTGACTGTTACCAAACTTTACAATTTAGACTAAAAACTTCAATTGGAGTGAACAACTCGCTGCTGCTCTGTCAGTAAAACACACAGTACAAATGCAGAGTTTCTCCTCAAAAAGAAGCCTTCAAAACTAATCAAACATGTCTGAGCAATGCTTGTAATATTTTCATTAATAATGCAGGCCCAAATATATTTTAAACTCTGTCTGTGGGAAGAATACAGTGTACTGGTAAGGATTCATGTTTTAAGAGATATTCAGTAGGGACTCAAACACCTTCCAGCAAAATGTGAATGAGAAACCAGAACAGCAATCTGTCTTGAGAAATGTACACTCCAAGAATAGCATCCTGGTGAAAGACCACCCCAATTTGTGTTTCTAAAGTGTCACTCCCCCACACATTTTTAAAAAATATAGGACAGTCTTCCCACAAGTAGGACTGAACGTCATTCCCTGACTGTGAAGAAGCAATGAAATGCCCAGAGGGGCTTTGTTACTGTCAGCACCCACCTCCATTGGCATTAAACAGAGGCCTCTCTGAGAGGCTCTGGTGGACAAAAGCAGTCATGTTCCTTTGGTTACCTATTCAAACATATGAAATGCCAGCAATAACCACCAAAGAGAAACTGGCAGCTACAGATACAGCCATATTTTCAACACCTTAAACAAAAAACCAACACACGAGACAGCGCAGAGGAAACGACAAAGCACACGGAGCAATCCTGCTTTTGCCACATCTGTTTCAGCAACATCACACATTAGAAAACACCAAATGATCGTTTCTGTACCTCCATTAAAGTTTCCTCAGGCAATTCAGGAGCTTCAAAAGTGATGAAGCCTTCTAGGCTGGGAGGGGAAGTACCATAAGGGATGTACTTCAGGCTCGGAGCCGCCTCGGCCCCCGGAGGAGAGGAGCCCATGTAAATGCCAGGAGGAGAGCCCATATAAACACGGCCACTGGTGGAGCACAGAGACCCTCCAGAACTGTTGGATCCCACTGCAAGAAAAAGCACACACACATTCAGTCTGATTCAGCACTGGGGCTGTGGGTGACAGCAGGACACATGAGGGGCCCATGGGATCTCCTCACTGCTCCTTGCATGGCTCTGCAGAGAGAGCAAAGGCTGTTCTGTAACAACAGAGACAACTCCTAACAGATTCATGGCTGACAAGGAGTTCAGGTTGTGCTGTGGTACACACTGCCCACCTGAAGCCTTAAACCTTGAGGGTTTTGATATCTGACAGCACAGCTGCCTCTTGCCAAAATGCAGGCAGCTCCCAGCCTTGGTGAGCTGTTTCTGGGACAATGCATGCCAGCAGCCACAAATCAGAATCCTGACCTTTCCTCTCCACCTTTGCCATAGAGATCACACTCCCAGTGAGGGAGTAAAGCTGTGTACACAGGAGGTTACTCGCTGCTGGACTGTAAATCTGTGCCTCTGACCCTTTTTGGGGGGGGGGAAAAGGCAGAAACCATCTGATACTAATCTCTAATTTCCAGAGCACTTTTACTGTAGGCCCCGTGCAAGGCAGCAAGCAGGCCCCAGGAGTGGACAAGCCCAAGTGCTGCCTTTGAGAAATGTCCACACAACTGCCAGGAAAGTCTTACCTGAGGTGGTTCTGGTTCTGAGGACCATGTGGGTGCAGGTGGGAGGGGTGGCACTGCTCGGAGGGGACCCCACAGTAAACATGACAGCCCGAGAACTTGCCCCGCTTCCCATGGATGGAGTTGCCATTGCAATTCCATAGGCTCCTGCTGGAGCTGGGAGAGAACATTTCAGCAAGTTACTCCCTATTCCATGAAATCACAACAAGAAGTAATTATATGCAGCAAATTGGAGCACTGCAACACAACGTGCTTTGATGCAGATCCAAGCCCTGGACTAGTTAGAGGTTCTCACAGGAAATAAAAGAAGCCGAGTGGACAGTCTTGGTGAGACAAAAATATTCAAGGTGCAGCTTAATGTATCTTTTTACTTTCAATATCTCAGTGTTCTACTCTCACTCAGAAAAGAGCAACAGAGACTCCCTGAGAGCCTGAAGATGTCAGTTTTGCAGCAAAAGATACATCAGAAAAATTCTAAAAGAAGATCATGACAGGTCTGGAGGCTAAAGACCAGCTCTGTTTGCAGAACTCCTTCCACCTGCTCAGAAGGGAGAACTTCTGGTGGCAAGGGACAAGCTCAGGGAGGAGGAGAAAAAAACCCAACCAAACACCCACAATTACATAAATTGGCTTTCATACGAAAACAAGGTGGAATTAGAAAATGAAAAGCCACAAATGCTAAATTAAAAATAAAACCAAACCAGAAAATCCCAAACCCCTCCAGCCAGCACAGGCAGTCAAGATATTTCTGTGTTTAGCACAGAAATAAGTATTTTCCTGTCTCAGTTATTTTTAAAGCTATGCTAAAGAAATGGAACAGATCCCCTTAAACATTAAAAAAAAAGCCTTCTGTGCTGAGGCTAAAAATTGTCAGAACCAATTTCTCTAAGTTGGAAGCAGAGCTGTGATCCAGCTGGCATTCCATAAAAACCCAGGCACAGGGAAACAGCTTGGAAGTATCACTCTGATCCTTACCTGTATCCATTGGCCTCTCTGTGTTGAGACTGTCTGTACTGCCTTGGTATAACTGCCCTCCAAGGTTGGTCTTTACCTGTTGATCTGACAGCTTCCCAGTACTAACAGACCTGGACAGGAAAATACATGAATTCCAAAAAAAAAAAAAGTTATTCAGGAATATCATTCAACTTGTAATTAAGGATAACTAAGATTTGTGGTATTTACTACAGAGAATTTTTCAACAAAGATAGAGAAAGTATTGAAATCTTGCTTGTTATCATGGATCTTCTAAAATAGAGTGAACTATAAAAATAAAGAGACTTTTTCTCTTGAAAAATTTGTATTGCAAGTTTTTTCATAGAGATTCTCAAAAAAAAAAAAGCTGAACAGGCTTTTACAGAGGCAATGAAATTCCAGATTCAGCTAATCAAAACAAAAGGGAACTAGACAGCAACACAAAGTGCTCCAGGAAGTCTCTGCTATATTTATAGCCAGTACAGAATGTTTCTGTTGCACACACCAAACCTCAGCATCCCCTCACAGCTTTTTCACCCTCTGAGAGTTGCTGTGTGCAGTTCTGCTGCCCAGCTGCTTCTCCCAGGGATGCAAAGTTTCCCCTAAAGCAAATGGGAGAGCCCCAAGTTATCATATAAACAGAGAGCTTTGGGCAAATATCTCTTATAAACACCGCACCTACCCAAAGATACCCCTCCTCTTCCAAAATTAAGCCTGAAATTTGATGAAATGTTCTGCTCCTGGCAGTGCCTACCTGCCAAAGGTGGTTTTGCTGTGCTGTTCTCCTGCTTGTTTGTCAGCTGCCTGGCTGGAGTGGAAGTGTGTGAAGTCCCTTGGGTCAGTGATATCTTTAGGCTGCAGCGGGGTTTCAGCCAAGCCCTGGCGATTCGCCAGGGCCAGCAAGTTGGAGGACGCTTGAGTTTTCGGTATTTTGAAAGGAGCTGTTGCCTTTAAGAATCAAGAGCAAGAACACACACACACAAAGAAAATCAAAGTTAGAACCCCAAAATATTCTCTGTTTCAGGCACTGTGTTACTGAGAATTGCAAATTTAACAAACCTTAGTGGGAGAGCCGATGATTGTTGGCAGCGGGGTTTTGAAGAGCCAGTCTGAGCTCCTGGGTGAGGATCCCATGTGCTTGGTAGGGGATGTTCCCAGGCTACCTGGCCTGCTTGGCTGTGGAGAATGACTGTATCCATACCCAGCATAGGATGGGCAAACTGGGTCTGAATGCTGCTTTCTGAGCTTCTGCTTGTTTTGGTAGATATCCGTGAGAGTAGGAGCACTCTGCAACCTCGCTCCCATCAAAAGTGACTGTGGAGACTGAGATGGTGGTATAGGAGAACCTGTGGAAATGACAAGCTCAAAGGTAAAATTCTACTTGCAGTGTTTGCAAAGTGTATTGATGAAGCCCAAAATTCCAGAGAACAACATTAAAATGCAAATATTGAGATGTGTTTCATCATTAGCTCACTAGATAGCAAAGAGAATGGATTTAGCCCATGGATTATTTGAACTATTGCTACACCACACTCCAAGCTGCCAAATAGGCACAATTTCAGGCTGACAGCTGTCCTGGCAGCTGCAGTACATCTGGCAACCTGCACCAAGACAAATAAAGTGGTTGGATTCAGCAGGAATGGCATAACCAGCATTGAAATTCCAAGCTGAATAGAGGTTCTCAAGGCCTGGACTGATATTCTTGCAAACAAGAGCGTGAATGCGACATCGCATATTAACGACTTGTTTTGTGTGTAATGACTTCATTTGCAGACAGAAAGGCAGCTGATGTTCCTGCAAGAAAACTAGGTACTAAAGAGTACCAAATTATTCATATGGAACGGTTTGGGGACATTACTTTGAGCAGTTGTTTACTTTTTAGTCTGTCAGACTGAATCTTTTTTCAAAAGCTGACAGAGGAAGTCCACGCTTAGGTACGAGTGCGGTTTCTCCTAAAGCAAAAGGGAGAGCTCTAAGTTATCATTTAAACAGAGGGCTTTGGGGAAATAACTCTTATAAACACCTCACCTACTCAAAGATGCCCTTCCTCTTTCAAAATCAGGCCTGAAATTTGATGAAATGTTCTGTTCCCGGTGTATGTTTTTATGTCTCATGATAGGGAACTGTGTAAAGTTACAAACAGTACATCAGACTTCAGCTTTATGGCCACAGCTACCCAGAGAAAATGCCTGTCTGTAACCTCCAAGAATTGACACTGAAGTGAGTTTAACTCATGTTAAAAAAAAAAAATAAAGAGAAAAACTGAGCCATACAACTAGGGAAGGTTTTTAAAAGCTGGTCACAAGAATCTTCTGAGAGAGGCTTCATTTCATAAATACCTGCTCAAAAAAACCACCCCAAGCTTCTTGCAGTTTGCTCAGTGAAGTGCCCAGCTGTTACAACACATCTTTCAGCCTTCTTAAGTCCATGTTTTTGCTAGTTGGATTTTGAATATGAGCTACTTCATCTTGATTTCATTCCACTCCATTAGGCAGCATGTTTCAGAACAGCCTGTCTGCCTGCAGCTCTAGCAGAGGGATCAAGTCTATTTCTCATTAACTTTCCAGCCAAGAATTTGCTTGGCTGAAATCCCTCTGCTTGTCTGTCTCACAGCACTGGGAAGTCTTCACCTGTCCTTTTAGAATCAGCCTGAAATCTCACTGGTTACTGTTCCAGTGTTGTTGTCACCCCAGGGAAGGTTTCTGAATTAAAAGTGTGTCCTCTGCTGCCACTGGCAGCAAGAACAGCTCAATTAGTTACATTACGAAAGACATCTTCAGTCCTTAGAAAAAGTTCAGCTCAGATGACCTCACCTCACCCAAAGCAAAAAAAACTTGCTTCCCATGCCCATTTCAATGCTGAGAAACAGACTTGCTGCAATTTGTGGTATTGTACAAACAGAAAGACCACTGCAGTCATTTCAAATTAAGAAGTGAAACCAAGGAGGAAAAGAATGCAGAGAACATATGAAGAAATGAAACATTAAAACCTCTGCTAGCCAAAAAGCAGTGCTGTGGTGCAAGTTTGATACTGGCAAAAGGCACTAAACCAACAGCCTGACAAAACTCTATCCAAAGAAAAGTTGCAACAAGAAAAGCAAACACAGGGCTTTGTGTTATCTTCACAGAAACCCCTTTTCACTTTTTAAGAGACCATTTCATATCTAAGGATTCAGTCATTCCTTTTGTTGAGCCAGCCAATGGTACAGCAATTATAAAGGCCATTTTTGAGACACATCATAGAACTTATTTCATATGGATGAAATCATTTCCAGACATGGCTACTCAAGAAGTGAAGGCTCTATCATGTCCAGATGGTTTTGGACAAGTGTTAAATAGGAGAAAAATTCACAATGAAGTTTCAATAACACATCTTACGAAGTCACAATAAAAAGTATAACTAGTATTTTAGCTAGAGAAGAAAATGCACCCAAAATGTGCACAGAGCAGAAGAACAAGCTGCTGAATTGCATATCCTTATACCAAATCCTTCTGGCATTACAGTGCAATTCCTTCTTTAACAGTCTCAGAACATCTTCAAGTCCTATTTCTTCCTGATCTTTTTTTTTTCGTTGCTGGCATGCCATAATAATTTATGACTTGCAAAGCTTGCTGACTGCTTAGCAACAGTAACATCAGATCCCAGCCCATTTCCCAAGGGAATGATGAAAACGTGTTGCACGCTGTGCACTGGCAGCTCTGCCTCCCTTTTCTGAGAACTGGCATGACAGAGCTGGTCTATCAAAACCAGATTCTGAGAAGCACGTTACTACCATTCATCATAAACCAGCCCTGGTTCAAGGCAGGCTTCATCAGAGTTGTTGTTCCATCCTGAGAATAAGAAATTTCAGTCGCTGTCTTATTGTGTAGGGAATTAGTTATGGGCAAATGTGTCAACCAGGCCACAAATGGGCTGTTTCCACAAGAACTCAGTGTCTCCCATTAACCCATTCTAATGTGGGTTGGCTTTCCTACCCCTTTCACAAAACACTCTAGAAGCTCTATCAAAACAATGCTGATTGCATTGGCCAAAGTCACTCACCTGAGAAGTTTCTACTCCTTGATTCATGTCCTTGCAGTTGTCCACAACAACAGTGCCCAAGCTGCTCAGGTATGGTTCCAACTACGCAAACAAAACCAAAACGTGGATTTACACTTTATACTTCACTTAAAAAGATAAAGCAAGTGAAAACCTAATCAGTTTACTTCTGTGAGCCATTTAACAGAAGTTATTTCTGCACACTGGGCCTGGGCAGACTGTGGTTTAAGATTAATTTCAAACAAGAATCAGAGTTCTGAATAACTGCTCCAGATGAAGCTTTACTAACTGCTCAGCCTTCCTGTGCTTACCTAGTGGTGAAGGAGAGTATGGTCTGGAAGATCCTGTGGACAGCCTGCGCCCAACGCCCTGGGCAGTGTCAGCTGGCACTGGAGAGCACGAGCCCATCTTCATGAACCCCATGGGGCTGGTGTTGGAGCGTCTCACAACCCCGGCTCTGCCAAGGGAAAAGAATGGTCACACACACTGTGCTCGCTGATTCCTAAGCTTCAGAATCCTCCCTGAGGAGTCTGATCAGTTAAAAGAAATATTGGAGTTTCAAGAGAAAGATAAGAACTTAAGCTAAGCTTTCCTACTGACAATAATCAAGATTTAATTCCTTTTGTTACCATGGACTTTTAAACTTTGAATGGCATAATAGTCTGTTAACTGGAGAATATTAAAACAGAATTCCCTTAGCACACCCTAATCTTCATAAAACTTGTTATGTTTTTTTTTTTAATTTCACAACCAAGTATTGCTGTAAATGCCCATTTTTTAATCAGCAAAGATTCTGACAAAATTTTCTTGCTGGGTCTGGAATACAGATCAGATAACTAAAAACAGATCATTTAAGGGAAAGTAGTTTCCCTGAATGTAACATCTATAACCAAATCAGGAATGCTGGAAAAAATACGCAAGAAACCCTGGGTTTTGTTTTTGTAAGTATCTCCAGAGTTCTGAGTAGTCTATTTATGAGTCTTTGACCTTCACCAGCCTGATCCTGCAGACCACAAGGCAGAGAATAAGCCTGGTTCACTAGAGCTTTGTAATGAGACAAGCTGGTTAATTAGCATGCCAAAAATTGTTTCCTTGATATTCTACAGAACAAAGCATTCATCTCATGGCTACATGTGTGAAAACAAAACATAACTTATTACTGACATTTCAGTTCATGATGTAATGCCATGCAATACACAAAGAGCAGTAAAAAAAGCAAGACTTCATCTTTTTACCTTCTTGGGTCGCATTTTGAGTGAAAGAACAAGCTCATTTTGTTTCCATGAAATATTTCAAGTGCCCATCCAACAATCTTGAGATTGTGAAGGGCTTTTATTTGTTTATCGTCAAAACGTCTCTTTAGTGCGGAAAAAAGTAATGACATCAGCAAGAAAGCAGGGACATCTGCCAGGGTCCAAACAACAACCAGACCCAAGAGGAAGGAGTTAAGAAGCCCAGCCTCACCTGGGTGATCCGTGGGGGTTTGACACGGGGCTGGCAGTGGAGGAGAGGTTCTGCTCTATGCGCTGGTAATTCCGCAGCTGGGTGGGAACCGGGATCGGCGCCGTCTCGCTGCGGGGGGACACGGAAGGCTGACAGTGCCTGAAGTTGGAAGATGTGGAGACAGGAGATGAATACAGGTAGGCAGGTCTCACTCTTCTCTCAGAGTTGTACTGCAGGAATTTGGAAAAAATCTAGGAGACAGGCAAATAAACTTCTTCTGTGGTCCCTGGGTGTGCTGTGATCTCGGCTTGTCCCAGCTCAATACTGCACAGGGGAGGATCAGGAACTGTTCAGGACTCCTTGCCTTCCCTGCACTGGCTGGGATCACATGGAGCTGGGAGTCAGCCCTTGGTCACACATCACTGAGATCTCCAGATCCCTCTGACTCCCTGCCAAGCCGCCTGCTGTGTTTACCACACTTGAAAATAACGTTCTAGGAAAACCCGGAGCGCCGGGGACAGGAAGTTCAGAGCAGGGCTGGAATGTGGACAAAAGCCACCGAAGCACAGGCAGAGATATCCCCAGAGACACTGTGAACTTGCAGGAGGAAAACATGTTATGTAATGCAATAACCAACCCCTGACAGGAGCAGCCAAACCACACACCTGAACATTAATCCACAGATTCCAACGGCAGATTGCCCAAGTTCAGCTGCAGTGTCAGTGACCTGCCTTGCCTCAGTGTGGCTCCTGATAAGGGACTCAAACCACTGCACATAATCAGTAACCAACACTTTTAAAGGAGAACAGAATTCAACGGAAAGAATTTCAAACAAATGAGCTGTCTGGAAGATAATCGTTTTACTATCTGTCCTCTCTTGACCATGTCTTTAAAGGAAGATTGTAAATTCTTAGAAGAAATGTGAAAAAAAAAATTCTCTAGAAGACAAGACTCACTGCCTGGCTCCAGCTGAACAGAAATCTGGGTTTTCTTACTGTAATTGTCCTATTCTTTCTGCTACCACTTAGAATGAAATATTACTTCCTAATAGGGACAGAACTTCCTTAGCAAAAGAAAGTAAGTTTGTCCTGCTGTTGCCACCGAGTTTCTGAATCCCACAGAGTGATTTGGAAGTCGCCTGTGGGCACACAATCAGCACAAAGCCTGAAAACTTCCAGGCAAGGAGAAGGACTCCCAAGTGGAAACCACAGGAAGGCTGTGGGCAGCCTGCCATGACTACACAGCACACTCAAGGAGCATGGGGAGCCTCTCCCCAGGAGAGGGAAGCAGATGTTATTTAAACTGTGGCAGTGACACTCAGGAGACCATGAAGGCACTCCAACTTTTAAAGAATTCAGCACAGACGATGCCTTTCCCTGCTCTCACACAGCCTTGCAGGTAAGTGCAGGGAAGCTGTTGAACTGTGTGTAACAGGAGGCAGCAGTGCTGTGTGAGTGGGGTGCAGAGGCACAGCCCCAGCGGGGCTCCCCAGCTCAGGCCCAAGGCTGTGCTCTGGCCAGGCATCCTCCAGTCTGGTGTGGTTTGTTACCAGTCAGAGGAAATGCAATACAGATGTGTGCAGAGCTGCATGCAAATCTTGTTTCTCTGAGATCCAGAGGATAAAACTGGTAATAAACCACAGGAGAGTGAACCACCTCGACCTAATCTGCCCATTCTGGCTGGAGACTGTGAAGACCCACCACACAAAGCAGCATTAACTATGGGCACAATTAATTCAATTTCATCAGCTAATCAGAGAGATTCACTGTTTCACAGGGCATAACCTTTCGTAAAACACCAAAAAAGTAAAAGAAACAACCCACAAACAATGAAAGAATATTTGTCAGGAAATAAAAAACCAAACCCCAAAACCAAAACCAGCATCTTGTAGAATATCAGACACTCTCCTTTCTTCAGACCATGCCCCACGCAGCCCCAAATGCAGTTACTGAATTAACTCAGCCAGTAATTAAATCAAACTATTACAGTACAAACAGAGTGTGAACAGTAGGCACCTGTTTCTAATCACATGACCATTTAGCACTTTGTAATGTACAGATAACACAACTGGCATATTTTCACAAAATTTCTAACTCTAAAAACCCTGCCTGACACAACTTAAAAAAGGAAAGAACAGCATATTTATACTACATTGTACATGGCCAGTTCAGAGCAAATGGATCTCTACAGGCAAACCATCCCCATTATCTGCTCTTAAACATAAAACAAGAGGCTAAAAGCTGTATTGACAGCCCCTGTCAGCAGATTTCACCAACTGCACAAAGATCAGCACAAAGTAACAAACTTTCCTGGTGACAAGCATTTCTAAACAAATAATGCTGACTTGCAGCCCTCTAGCACTGGCACAAGTCAAAAACGCACCCAACGTAATAGCTTTTTTCCCCAGTTAGCCACTCATCCTCTTTCTGTTTGTACTGAAAATATCATGAAATTCATCACTTGAACCAATTCTGCTCAGATATTCCATGAGTCGTTAAACACCATAATTAAGCTTTACATTTTCCAATGTAACACAGGAAATATTTCAGGCCCCACTGATGAAAATCAGTTCTATTTTAAACCAGCAGAAACTGAAGCCTACAGCCATGTGGAAGAAAGGGGACTAATCACCAATCCTGCTGGTGGAAAACCTGAAATACATGTTTAGCTCCTTCATGTGACTTTGGCATCTCGTGAGCCATGAAAATCACAATAATCACTGGCACAAAAGCCACACCCAGTGACCAGACAAACCAAGCCAGCCACGAGACACAAATCCACAGCAATCTGGGCTTTCAAAGTTCCTCTTCTCTCACAACCACTTCTGAAAGTGTAACTGCATTCAACATCTTGATTCATTATATGAAGGCTGTGCTGTGCTTTCCAACACCAAAAAAGACAGTTATATCCCTAAATTTCTGCTTTTAAACAGTTCAAAATTTAAACAGACAAAGAATGCTCTCAACTCCTCGAAGAAATCTTTTGGGGATGCACCAGAGAAGGCATGAGGGGTGGAAAGCCTAGAGAAAAGAGGTCTGACTTCTATTTTAGGCCAGTTTCACAATTTAAAAATTAAAGCCAAAACCATAAAATAGCAGAGAATCTAAAGCCACACCTGTTAGCTGTACCAGAAGCAGCACTTCGAGAAGAGGCTGAGGATGGTTTCTGTACAGTTCCTGAGCTTCCAGAAATAGTTAATGGTGACTGTCTGTGAAAACAAAAAACACTGTCAAAAGACTAGTCCTTACATCAGAGAAACTCTCTACTTGGCAACAAAACTTCCTGAATTCAAGCTGTTTAGATACTCCAATTCAATTCTTGTTAATCTTTCAGAAAATCCACAGAGCTACGACAACCCAGTGCCAAAAGCCCAGAACCCCTTCCTGCAGCTGCAGCACCAGTTTTAGAAGAAGAGGTTTCTTTTGGAAGAAGCTCAGCACACCTACCCTCCACACATCAAGAACTCGCTGGAAGCCCTCCTGCCAGCTGCTCCCAAAGGCATATCATCTGCAGGAGGAAACACATGGAAAACCCACGTCAGCAAGCAGAATCCTACCAAAAATTAAATTTCCAATATTGCTGTTGCAGGAAAAAATAACACTCCTGTGAATATACTAAAAGGTTTTGTGCGGGAAAACATCTCAAATGTGATCCCCAACAAAAATGGAACTGGGGAAGGGAGTTCTTTACAAAGTTATTTTGCTGTTTGTTTGTGGGTTGTTGCCATATTAATAATAATTTTGAAATAAACTCCATTGTTTTAGGAGTACAAGGTATCAACACTGGAATGTTTACAACAATGGATGGCAGAAACCCTTCAGGCAGTCATTTAGTCAAATATTTACCACAAGTTGGTGGCATCATCCAGAAATCAGCTGACTTTGGGCAATTCAGGTTGGGACCGTGTCATAAATGTGCTATATCCAAGTTTTTCTTTGCATAAACCCAGGCTGATATTTTACCTTTCATGTTAGAAATGTTTTATGTTTTTACCTGCACCTGTTTTTTAAAGCTCTAGAGCGTGAGTTATAAATGTTCAGTGAGTCTGGAGGAAACAAAGTGCCTCCAGTGCTTCCACAAAGGATTCCAAGAGAATCCTTGGGTCTTTTATCAGCAGTTGTTTACAACTGATTCTCTACTTCTACTGCCAAGCCCCACTATTTTCCATGACTTTAAACCACCCCCTACTGCATATCTGGCTGCTCAACTGAAGACAAAAACATCCCAGATGGACGTGCAGTACCAAAGAGTTTCCTTCCAAAAAGGAATCAAACTACATAAATTAATTCCAATTTGAATTCAGACACATTTAGAGCAAAGAGAGCCAAAGAACAACAGGAGGTAGAAGCGTGTTATGAATGAAAATTGGGTTGAGATGTAAAAATAAGAAAGGTTCTTACATGAGTGGTCTGAAGAGATATTGTGTGGGACAAGAACAAAGTCATCTGTGTCACAAGAGGAGTTCTTGCTACTGGTACTGGCAGAGTCTTTAGAGACTTGAAGATAGTTGGGAGGACCCAGTGGAGGGGAAGACAAATTTTCTTCTTGAATGTGCTGCATGTCTGGCAGAGACTGGAGGGGGGTGGTGGGAAAAAGCAAGTTAAAAAAACCCACTGTAAATCCAGTGATTCAGAAAGCAGAAATGCTTTTGAACTATGACATTTCAAATACTGAATATCCCTACAGTGTCAGTTTAGACAGTTCTATACTGATTAGGCTGTGAGTTTAAACAATTGTGATTTATTCAGTCGTTCCTGGTGATACAGATGTACCTGTTCCAAATGTCACATAAAATTGAAATCACTGGTTTGTAATAAGGGGCCTTAGCCAAAAGGGCCAAATCAAAATTTATCTGCAACAGCCATTACACTGCAAACCATACCAGAATATCTAAAGATTTGCTGCTCTAGAATTTGATATTTTGCATGTGTTTTTTTACCTTAACCAAAAAGAACAACAAAAATCCTACAAGATACAACACAAGGAGCATGAGAGCACCAAAGTGTTAAGGGTATTTAAGGAAAATACAAGGGTGTTCCTTGCTCTTTGCTCCTAAACATGACAGTTTACAGTGCTCAAGTATTAAAAGATTTTAAAAATTCATGAATTCTTGGCTAAACATTACAGATAATATTTTTTCAGAGGTTGTTGTGTAACACAGAACTTACTGGAGGAGAAGCAAAGCGACAAGGAGAGCTACCACAGGAACTGCCAGAGACTGAGCCTGGGTATGTGGGCACTGGTACAGGACAAGCTAGAAGAGAAAAACCCAGAGGGAAAAAAAAAAAAAGGGGGACTAAGACTTCAAAAGGCTTGAATTTCAAACAAATTTCCTCATTGCTTCTCATTCATAAGCCTTTACGCAGCTTATAAGAACAGCACATCCTCAATCACACGAGGGTATTTAAGTTCAGTGCAAACGTCAAAAGAACAAGTAAATAAGTATCACATTTCAGTCTGGCATAATACAAGAAAGGATTCAACACTCATAATAGAGCACAACAACAGGCAGGCTGAGGAAAATGTCTCATAAACACTTGGTGTGATACTTGGCAGATCTTTCTCCCTCCCAGCCTTTAACATTCATCATTCACACAAATAAGTGAAAAAAAAAAACCAAAACCCACAAACCCAACCAACTACTTACATTTTTTCACTGTTGAAATGTGATCCAGGAAAGGGTGGTTGAAAAATGCTTCTGTAGAACAAGAAACAGCCACCATTGTGAGTAGATGTACACATGACAGAATTTACAGACTGTATTGCAGATGGTGACAAATGGTTCCTTTCCCAGAATGAACCGTGCAGAGCCAGAGGGCGAAGAGCTTATAAAAGATTAAAGCTTTCTAAGGTATGTGCTGCTATAGAGTTTGGAAAGGAAACAAGAATCAATTGAATAACTTCAAACACCAGTCAGCAAGGCAAATCAGACTGATTCACTAGAAGACATCTTGTGACTGCACTTAAGGCCATGTACACAAGAAACCTCCCTACACTGCTGAGGAAATTATGTTCTCTGTGGTGGCAATTCAGTTTTAGTCTGTTCTTCAAAACAGTGAGCATTTTTCACATCAGACACTGAAAGTATTTTCAGCTCTGCCTTTCCCAAGGATTGGCATTTATTTTTGAAGCCATTAATGCTACACCTTAGGTGGCAAAAAACCAAAATCACAGCACAGCCATTCTCCTTTCCACTTCCCAACAGCAGAACACGACCTGTGCAGCCAGTCCAAGGCATAAAGCAGAATTAGACACCATTTCTTTAACAATTTCCTCAGTGAACTTGCTGTTGTTACATCAGAAATACTTTGCTTTTGTTGCTGAAGCACTTTTAATTGAGCATAACCAGTTGGCCACCAGGTTACATGGAAAGTTTTGCTCTGTAAGGAGCAGTGTTCAGCTGGTTCAGGGAATTTGAGGGTTGGTGGGAGCCAGCTGCTGAGCTGGGTGAACTTTAATGTCCTAACACTGGAGGAAAAACAATGCTGTGCCTCAGACATAAGCAAATAACAAGGAGAAAAAAAAAAGAGAAGGAATCTGAGGCCTGCAGTATCTCCCCTCCTTCAGCAACACTTTTCTCCATGCCCCGATAAGGGAAGGAATCCAGCTGTAGTGCCTGAACAATGTAATTATTAACTTGAACACAGGGATCAGGTGCTCTCCAGCTTTTGTACAACACCTGCTGTTCTACTTTATATTGCTGGAAGATCAACAACATCTCCAGCGCTATTTTTACCCCAACAACAGGCGACTGGGCCCTGTTACAAACTCTCCCTTTCACTCCCTTTGCTAAGCACATTCCAGAGCAGCCCCTTTGAGGCCCTTTAAGTGGCTCAGCCAAGGAAAACATGACTTTCATCACTGCCATTCTGCTTTCTATTTTTCTTTCAAAGCACAAACGCTTTCTCCCACCACCACGAGTGATACAGTGAATTTCCCATGTTTGAAGAAACTGTGGGGATCAGCATATCCAGAGTGGAATCAATTACTCACAGTCCATGTTTGTATTATTTCTCCTACATGCAGAGATTTCTATACTGACCTGTAATTTCTATACTGTCAATGTAATTTGTGACATTCTACCCAATTAGAGCTTTTTTCTGGATCTGAACTAAAATTTTAAGATTAATATTTCCTGGCAGCTATAATAAAACTGCACTAACAAGTAGTGCTATAAGATTTAAATAAGCAGCATGAATATCATGACATACAAGAAGAATTAATCAAGATGTAACTTTTCACTAGTGTGTTTTCAAAGTGGGTTCTTTCAGTACATGGAGATCAGAAATGTTTGCTCCCAGTCTGATGCCAAAACACCAGTTAAAGCAACAGAAATAGGACTTCAACACGAAATTTAAAGGTATAGCAGTAAACCCTTGAAGGAAAGGGCACAAAAGAAAGAATTAAACTGATTTATATTTCACTACTCAAAACCAAAATCATGATTTATGTGCATCACTTTATACTGACAGTAGCTACCCAGTGATTTGTTTTAGCTACTCTGCCTTCTTTATGAAAACAGAGAAGAAAAAAAACCACTTCACTTCTCATGTAATTGGCTGTGGACAAAAGGTCAAGATAATTATTCTGGTCACATGAATACAAGTAACAAGGAGAGTCAAAACAGCAAGAGGAAAAAAGAAATACACACCAAAGTCCATTCGATCCTTTTGGTTCCTCTGAAGCAAACCCAACAGCAGGTCAGCCAGGTAAGCTGATGTTTCCCTAGGAATGCTGCACACAAGAGGAAGTAAAACATGCATTAAATGCAATGCAGGCATTGAATAATGCATAGCACATTGAATTTCAGGGAATCAGCATTCTGCCACGTCCCTAAGCCATCGCTATCTGTGCTTTACAGCCTCAGTACACTCAGTTTCAGCTAGGTACAATGAAGGCAAGATGCAACATGATTCACTGGTATCACACGACATCCTTGCAAAGATGGCAACAGCAAATATTTTTATGAATCCCAGGCATTCCCCAAGATGAAAAAATGTTCAATCAACAAGTGTAAGTGACAGGAAAGGCCACGGTGACATACCTAGGAATCAAATTCCTGTTCTTTTCATAAAACATTCTCAAATCTTGAGGACTATTGGCCTGTCAAATAAAAATGTACATTAATTAAAGCTCGGTTTCATGGAGGAAATAGCTTTTGTACCTAAGCACACATACACAAAAAGGAGACTTTTGCACATGGGCTTTAAAGGAGAAAACACCAAGCAGAGCAATGACTGAGCATCCTTATTTATGTATTTCCTCTGGACTGAACACACTCATCATGCAGACTAAGCATGAACAACTTCTCCCTTGGTATTCTCAAGCCTTTGCAGCACCAACACTCAGACATCACTTGCTTCTGCTTTCCTGACTAGAAGCAAGAGCCCCAGGAATGTCCTTCTGACTGAGAAGAGTGAAAAGGAAAGAAAGTGTTACCTGAAAAGGTGGTTTTCCAACAAGACACTGATAAATCACAGTTCCTATGCTCCACAGGTCTGCTTTAGCATCATAGTGTTGAGACATTATCACTTCAGGGGCCTGGAAAGAACAGCAAAGTCTCAGAAGGGAAAAGAATAAAAGGAAAGCCACAGCAATATGAATCTACTGTCAGAGCACTATTAACAGAGACCATTTTATTGTAAGAGAAAATTAACATTTTCATGTGCATCACATGGGTTGAGAGGTACCAGCTCCACTGAAAATGAAAGCTGTGCTTCAAAACCACAAAAAAAACTAGAAATGCTGATGCTCTGAAGAAAGCTTCCAGCATTTGGCATGTTTGGGAAGAAAAGGGAAGTGTTATTTACTTGGCTTCTGCAGTTCTTCTTCTGGACAAAGAACCACTAAGAAATGTCTGATGTCTCTCTGATTTTAACAATCATGTTCTCCAAATCCCAAGGAGAAAAAAAAAGGTAGTAAAACTACGGAAAGGGGAACTGCACTCTGTCCCTGATCCCTGTAAAGCAACATGAGGCATTTGCCAATCTGTAAGCAGTCAATTATTTTGTTCTGGCAGAAGAATGCTGGAGATAAGCAAGATAATGTGAAATATCCCTTACCATGTACATAGGGGAACCACACAGAGTTGCAGCCATCATGTTGCTGTGCAGATAACGAGCAAACCCAAAGTCAGCTGTGCAAAGAACAACCTTGGTCAGTGAAGAGAAAGATCATTTCCAAATTTTTACAGCCTAGAAATCACTGAAATCTGCTACAATTAACAGTGAGATTGAAAAAAAAGACAGGTTTAATATCTAGCCAGCCACATGGAATAGTAGAATCTTTGTCATGCTGAAAGAATAATGTATTATCTTTCAAATGAGCAAGCCAAGAAGCAGCAGTGACATCATTTGCACAAACTGCTGCTCAGGCACCTCCCCAGCTGCAGAACAGCCTGTCTGGCGTCAGCAGGAAAGGATTAAAGTCACTGGCTAAATATAAATGGCTCATTAAGAGTGATGAATATACAATCTGCCTGCAGTGAAATCACATCAGGTACAAGTTGAAGAAGTCAAGTTTCAGGTGCCTGAATTTTCCATGCAGGCAAAAGCATCTGAAGCTATCAAGTAAGGAGAGCAAGGGAAGAAGTTTTGTCTTCCCTGTGCAGTTTTTTGAGCACAAGCACAGGAAAGAACTCGCTTAAAACAAGGTAGTTTTTAAATAGACACTTAACAGACAACAAGGAGTGATTGAAACTCCTGAAGTGGCCTCTGCAGAGCAGTTTGGTACTATCCTGAATATTTGACATCTCTCCCCTGTTACAAGGCCAAACCTCCCTTCTGCCATGCCAAAAATAGGTCATAACCTTCATTTCTAAACCTCTCAAATAACCCTTAGGAGGATCTACCACTATAAAAGAAAACAGCTGGAACTGCAATTGGAGTCTTGCATACATAGAGTCTTGAAATGGGTTAAAGGCTACTTCAAGTTTCAAAAGTTAGATTTATGCCTCACTAGAACAGTTTAGTACTAGAAACATCAGCTAAATAGATCTGTCCTGCAGATTTAATCAGAAAGGTCTTTATGAGTCAATCTTTTTTTTACCCCGAGAATGCAGCACAGCATGAAGCTCATCATTCTTGACTTGCTGTCTGATTTGCATCAATTGAATACACTCCGCATCCAGTACTTGAACTAAAGAGACATTTCTGAGAAGGAGAAATGTAGGAATGCAATCCCTACACCTCTAGCAGGTGCTTCCAAATAGGGAAAGAGTTTCACTTTACCTTTTGACATGCTAAGAAGTTAGCTGGAAAGTTCTGTGGATTTCTCCTTGTAATTGGCTCAGAGGCAGCCCAGAAGGGTATACTGGACCCCGAGAATGTTACCCAAAAATTCTTATTAGACTCATTGGCCCAAGGGCCAAAAAGCCCACCCATACTATTAAGTACAAAGAGAGAGAGAACAAAGGAACTCCACGCTTTCCGATGTGCTGTAGCAAGCAAGGAGTTTGTCTCTGTGCCGCGCTCGGCTTTGTCGTTTTGTTTTTATATTATTTCCCATCTTTCTTGAAACCCTTTTGATTTTCCACGGCACTCTCCATCAGCCATCTCACTCATTACAGCCACGTTCTGCCAGGCTGACCCTCAGAGTGTGGGTGAAACCCAGAGGGGAACAACCCAACAGAGCAGATTTATCCTTCCAGCGAGGGGGAAAATTACCTATTTTGATGCGAATGCCGCTGACGCTGGACTTGCGGCGGCTGGCGTAGGACAGCAGGATGTTCTGGGGCTTCAGGTCCCTGTGGATGATGCCTTTGCTGTGCAGGATGCGCATGGCTGCTGCAATCTGCTGCAGGAACACTCGGATGGTGTCCTCACTCAGAGTCCCCTTAGCTGCCAGTGACACACACAGGAGCAGGGAGGGGGAGAATAAACGTCTTTAGGTAAAAGCAGTAAACTCCACAGTGCTTGGCTGAAAACGCAGCGGATTATAATCCAATCATCATGAATTACACTCAGAATGATCCAGTCTGCAGTGGTTTTTTTTTTAAATGTAAATATTCTGAACAATATAGATATCACCACCGTTTTAGAGCAGCCACAGAACTCTGAATCATCTGTTTTTCCAGTACTTTATTCAACTTGGTAGCATCGTAATTGTAAAACTCCTCCATCGCCATTAAATCCTGAACTGGCTAAAAAGGTAAAGGAGGCAAGAAAATAAAAGAACTTCACATTAAGTGCATCCAAAAATCATGTTAAAAGCTGAAGCCATAAAATTGGCTCTTTAAACAAATGACTATGGGGATGCTGAGAACCACTCAGCTCAGAAATTTCATCCGTGGTAAAACTTATTTTGAAAGGAAAAAAAATGAGCTGTACTTTGGAAAGTCTCTTCTGAAGGTATTATCTCATTCTGCAGCCCAAAAAAAGCACAGAACACAGGAGCTGGATTTCACTGTCTGAGTCTTTCCAAAGGTTTTAATGGCAAGTGAATTAGGCTTTTAATATACACAGTTACCATAACAATAGCTGTGCACAGAAAAGATTCCTTCAACACACTGAGATACGAAGGCAAGTAGAATATTTTAATCATGAAAAAATGTGAAGATTAACATCTCTGCTCAAAATTTTGGGTGGAATAAGAATCCATTTGTCATGATTCTGTAAATTCTGTCCTCACTTTGGGCAAAGCCATGGAAAGTCTCTCCTAAGCCAGCACTGCCTCTTTCTTCAGAGCATTATTACATTAGTAAATCAGTGTTTTTAAGTTCACATCTCGGAAAAGAAAAACAGGCGGAATCAAAACAATGGAAACATCCCCCAAAATGCAGTTTTAGAAATAGAAACCCACACATTTTTTTCAGCATGCTACTTCTGGTTAACTACAGCTTCTCCCTCATTGACAAATAAGGGAATATTACATTCAGCTGTGGGGAAAAAAAACCATTTTCTGTCTGTGTATTATCACATTCACCCTCATTTAAAGCACAAGCAAATAAAATCTCATAGAAACACCAATGGATGTCAGAATTACAGAATATAAACACATAGAACAAAATAATAGGGAAATACAGTAATCAATTACCTTGTAAGTAATCTGCCAAGTCCCCACCATTGCAGTACTGTTAAAAACAAAGGGTTTTATTCAAAATACAAGCACTGAAACACCTGTTACGTCATTTCTACTTTGTAATCTTTTAATGAAAATGAGATCCCTTCCAGCTGTTTGCCTTAAAATTGTTTTGTTAATTATTTGTAATTAATAATTTGAGGTGTCACACCTCATCAATACTTACAGTATCATAACATGAAACAGAATAATTTTTGAAACAAACAGCACTGATAAATATAGCGAGGCATAGGAAATTCATAATTTACTTTTCAAAATTTATTTTAGCAAGCCATGATTAGTTTGCAGCTCTGCAAAGAAACAGTTTTGTCTTAAAGTCTTTAAAATCAACCAGAAACATACATGTTAACACATACCTCCATGACCAAGAAGACAGAATTGGGCATTTCCTAAAAGAGGAGAAGAAAACTGATTTGAGGATGTGTGAAGACAAAATGTGTACCTGCATTAACCAAATGTGACATAGGATTTTTCAGGAATTTTCCATCACTGACACACTTCAATGTGAAGTCACTGTTTCAGAGCATAGCAGAAGTGTAGATTCTCCACTATGATATATTTTACATTTCCAAAAATATTTTCATATGCAGAAACATAAACCCACCAGGCAAAACTTCCATAAAGTGTCTCCCTGAGTGAGCCCTCGGCAGAAGCACATCCCTGCCAATGCTCCTTCATGGCAGAGCTGGGAGCTGTGTCCATCCTCCTCAGATTTTCCAAAGCACTGACCTCCCATGACCTATCTGCAACCTGAATTCCCTCTCTTGTAACTGGGGAAAAGTTCCTGAAAGACAAGATTGCCTAACTCCTACTGTGAATTATCTACACACTCCACAAATGCAGTTCAAAAAATAAACCTGTGCTTAAACCTGACTGTAACAAAAACATTCATCCCTTTCCCAAATATTTATTTTGTGTGAGGGAAGAAAGGCCTGACCTGTCTGTGCTAATAATCAACATTGTTTTCCAGAGTCTCCTGCATAAGACAGTTCTGTTGGGCCTACAAAGTTAAAGATTCTGAGAGTTTTTAGAAAGTAAAAGTATTTTTTTCCTCCCTCTGAGCTGATTAAGATTGAAAGCAAAGAACACAAAGAGAACTGGAAGGAAAGTAAGGGAAGTGTACGGTAAACAGGATGATGCTTTTAGTTACACAGCGTGTTACCTCCCTTTCCCTTTAAAAATAAACTTAAACAAGGGCTGACAGATTGAGGGAAAATATGTTTTTTAAGACAGCTGAAGGAAAAAAGTGAGATGGCACCAGACAAGGCCAGGCACATGCCCCAGTGGGAAGTAGGACTGCAGACAGTCTGACTAAATTCTGCTAAACAGTGTGACAAGAAAGTCAAAAGGGACATTGCACAGCAAAATAAACACTGTGAACTCAGCCACCTTTCTCTGTGCTTGCACTGAAACTTCAGCAGATGTTCAGTTTGACCACTCTGGCAGGAATTACCACCAGGGTGCCATTGTCAAGGGCTCACTAAACAGCTTATGCTAGAGAGCTTGAAAAAGAAAAATAAAAGCAAAAAAAAGGGGTTCATGGGCCCAGGCCAGAGAAACCAAAGACCCTAAATACCACACACAGCACAGAGCTCAGGGATGGCACAACCCATCAGAGCCAACCCATCACAGACACCCAGACAACTACAGATAACGGTAATAATTACATTTCAAGATGAACTGGCTGGTTTAATGTTAATTCAAGACTCTATTAGCCTGCTTCACTTTTGGGAAGCATTTAGTCACTCATGTCTGTGTTACAGAAAGGCATTTGAGGTTCTTTCCAGCCCAAAACATCAAGCACATTTTGCAGATTTGTTTATATTTTGAAATTAGCTTCAAAGAAAACAAGTTTCTAGGAGCATGAGTCAAATCTGTTGGGAATGGCAGGCAAACTCCAAGCAATACAGAATATTAAAGCAGCAGCAGATCACATTTCAGGAAGTCCCAATTGTTCAATGTTTCTTCAATTGCTGTGACCAACACGAACCATAATTTACATTCCTATAAACACCTCAAAACCTCAATGCATACAGTAAAGCAAAAAACCCCAGCAGTAATTACTTGCTTTGCAAATTACTGAAAAGATATAATTGTTCTTTTCTGCATTGTTCCTTTGCAACACCACCTTCCAAGACAGAAAGTGTCTTTCAGGAATCCTGAAGATGCCAAAGAGCAACTCTGAGATTCCAATTTATCAAACTGAAAATTGTGCCAACTGAGGATCACTTAAAGGACAACTGTGAGGTGGGAAAGAACAAGGCAGCTCAGGAACATGGAAATTCCGTTCTCCAGTGACAAGAAAGCAGCTCAGCTCCTGGATTCCCACCCCAGCATTGCAATCCCATGAATCACAAACATGTTCCACAGCGTCAGAGCCTCCACTGCACAAAACCAGCAGCTTATGGCAGCGCGTAACGCTCAGCTCATGACAGACATTTATTCACCACACAGCTGAGAGGATGTGTTTGCTGGATTCCCTTGGAAACAAAGTGCTCTCAAATGAACTGCTCTCTTCAGAAACACAGAGCTGATGATGTGCTCTATTGTACCAGCCCTCACCTTTTCAGAAAGTCATTTCTGCAGATCACACTGCGTTGCCCTCAAACAGAATTTCTCTTTTTTTTTTTTTTAATTGATATTCTTGATGAAAAATAACAAATCAAGTCACCAAGTAAAGCCACAGGAAGAAGCAGAGTATGTTTCCTTAATGTAGCTTGGAAAATCCTTTTTTAATAATTCAGCAGAGCAGATTAGAGATTCCACACAGACATTTTCCCAGACTCAAAAGTTCTCACCAATTCACATTGAGGAAGTAATAGTTTGCACAGAACTGATACCAACCTCCCCAGCCACAACTTGTCCCAACTTGAACTCATAACCAAACACTTTTCAATACCTCACCAACACAAGCTTTAGTGCAAAACAACTGAACTTTTCAACCCTTCAGAGTTGCTCAAATTTTGCCTCACAGTTCTTGGCCAGCCTGACTGGGAATGTGATCTCCATTTTGGGAATACATTCAGAATACACAAGCCTGTTCTGGAGACACATTTTGCCCTTCTAAATTATTTTGCTGAACAATAAATGTCTCCCTATCAACATTCCCCAGACTTGTGATTTCTGTTGACTTGCTAAGCAGAGCAAAGTGCTCAAAATGGAAAGATTAGAAAACCAGCCTGTTTCAGATCTAACGTTCAGGAATAAAGCTGACCTAGCAAGTTATTTTAAACCGCCTCTTGAAACAGATAACAAAGCTTCCAACAATTTGCATTGATGTACAGATCACGAAATTAGTGCAGCTGGAGTTGTTCTGACCTACACTTCTACCTAGATAAATAAGCAAAACAAATCTGCTGTGTTGCAACAATTACCAGTTTTGGCCAGCAAACCCTCGTTTGGCTGCTCTGTTTTCTGAACAAAAACCTACTTTTGCACCATTTTATTCTGAATCTAAGTTTTACTTGCGAGCAAAGGTTAATAGGAAACCAATTTACAATTCTGAAAAGTAAACAGATAAACCGAAGAGAAAGAGGTTAAGAGGCAACATCTTGGTCAAAACTTGCAATGTTTTTATCCAAGGCTTTCATCAGTTGTCTTGGGGGATGCAAAGTTCCAAGTTGAATCACAGTCTCAGCACAGCAGTTTCATTAAAAAAAAATTAATTGAAAAAAGAAGTCAAAACACCCGTGGTTACTTCCAAGAGCTGTTGCTGTATCTCTGGAGTACTGGCAGAATCATTCCCTACATTTCATTTTGGTTCACAAGTCCTCCTTTAGGACAAGCTGAAGGTCTGCAAGGAGCTCAGTGAGCTCCCAAAGCAGAAACTGTGGCAAACAGTCACTCTCTTTTTGCTTTAATTCTGTAGATTTTATTTCATTGGAGTTCATGATGGGAGTCCCCAAAGCTGGAGAGTTGTTAACCTGACAGCTTGTGCACTGCTGTTATCTGATTAATTTTCTGCAATGTTCATTTGTGCTATATTGGATATAATTTTTTGGCCAGGAATGCACTTTTTTTTTTCTTTGAGCTTTAAATACACTTGGCAAAAATTCTAATAACGTAGTGAAAAAGGACAGGTCCAGCTCTTTCAAAGGCTGTTTCTCTCTGTACTACAGACACTCTTGGTTTACTTCGTGAGTGCAATCAGCAGCAACTTCTGTGTTCAGCTCCTGTCACCTAAAGGACTGAACATTTTGTTAATTCTGACAAAATGTTAAATCTCAGACTAAATGTCACTTGACACGTGCCTGTAGGATTCCAACGGGGTGCATGTTGCCAATTATTCACATAAAAGAGCAATCGGCCATGGAGCAATGCACCACAAGAACTGGATCATCCATTTGCTCTTAGAGAAATGCTGTTTTTAACCAATATATGGGAGGTGGAGAAAGGGGCTGCTCTGCTGCCCAGCACCAAGGAAAGGCACAGCTGCTCTCAGCACAAAGGTTCAGCACACTTGTGTACTAAAAAATCGTGTGAAACAGTTCTGAAATTCAAATCACACCATCCAGGCACAGCAGGTAAGCAAAAGACTGTGTAGTAATTCCTCTGAAACAGTTCTGAAATTCAAATTACAGGACCCAGGCACAGCAGGTAAGCTAAGGCCTGTGTAGTAACTCCAACTCTTTGGTTCTGTGGGCCACAACAAATTCTAATCCTGGTTGTACCCAACCTCCAACATCTACCCTGGCATCATTCCTGCACTGTCATAACCAACCTTTCAGCTGGCATCAGCTGCCAGGTAGTGTTTCAAAACCTTTCCAGTTGCTACAGGGTAGGATTTTTCTTTTTTATCTGAACAGCATGTTCTCCTGTGATTACTTCCACACAGACACAGAGGATGGATATTGACAAACACAAAGGCCTTAAGCAAGGAGCTGAAGGGACAAAAATAAAGATATTGAGACATCCCCTGTTCTGCTGGGAGTGTGGAGGCAATGAAAGCTGTGAGACACCGAGATCAGGAGCACGCACAGGATGCCTGGAGCAAATACCTCAAGAAACACATGCAATAGCACCAGAGCAACTGGAGTCCTTGGGTAAACCAGAGGTATTTAAATCCTGCTGCTAAAACAACAGTTCCTCCCCTCAGCACCCCTAGTAAGAACTCCGGGGCTCTGTGTACAAGCAAAGCTGAGCTGAAGGTCCCAGAAGGATCCCTGGCTCCACTCCCACTGGCTTTCTCTGCTTCCAAGGACAGCAGAAGCAGCTGCAGGTTTTTTTGTCTGCTCCGTACCAACCAGCTAAGACAAGAAACAGTTTTTATCCAGATACCGTTTCTCCAATAACACTCTAGAAATTAGTTCTCCCTAAACTACTGTTCAAATAGCAAACTTCAGACTCCATACAGTGAGGACATTAATTCACTCCCCTAAACTGCTATCTCCAAGATACATTACAGACTTCCATTCTGAGGGCTGACATTCTAGAGAGGTTTTGAATTAAATTATTTGCTAAAACAGGCACTGTCTGGCACTGTGTAAGAGATTAGATCTACTCAGCACACACTTGGGATCATGAACTGCACAAAACTGTAAATTCATGCCCTAAATATAGAACATTCTAAATAACTTACTGATACCTTCATACTTCAGTGGAATACTTCATCCAAGGATCTCAGTGTATTTTACACTGCTAAGTTAGAGGCTATTTCAGATTCCTTTTGCTTTTGAGAAACAGTGGCTCCGCTTCCCCAATTAACAGGACCCAAGATTGATTTTCTTTTGCAGGATGAATGACATCCCACAGCACCACCATGGGAAAAGAGTTGCATCCTTAAACTACTTCAGAGATTTGGGAGTTTTTTGTTCTTGAATGACGGACAATCAAACATTTGCCCAAGTAGAGAAATGAAAAATGTCTCTCTTGCTATCCACCTATTGTATCTGAGGTTTTTCCAATCATTTCACAAAAAAATTCATTATACTTTTTGAAGTGAGCTACTTTCCAGAGCCTTACTGCTGAAAAACATTTGTCTCTCACAGATGGAGGGTTGTTATTGAAATATCTCTCCAAGTTCCTTCAGCCTTAGCACCATGGCCTCCACACCCTGGTGTGTGCAGCTCCCCAGCCCTGTGAGGTGGCACCAACAGCAGTGGAGTGCTCTGCTTACATAAAATGCTTATCTGCAGCTCAAACCTGCCAGAGCTGCACGTCCACCTCGCAGAAATCAAGGGCAATTATCCTGCTGGCTGCAAAACAAAACGTTTTTATGCCCCCATTAACACACACCAGTTCACCGGGGTGTGGCTCCCAGATGAATGGGCACTTCTAGTAATTGAACTCCAGACACACTAATAACATATCGAAATGGTGTTCACAGGAGATGAAGGATCAGCAGTGGAGAAAGTCTGAAAATGTTCATGCACAATCAGCAGAATGGCCCACGAGCTCTTCTTGGATTTAATTAAAGCCTTCATGGTGTGTCTGTCTTTATTATGCTGACTGGTGTGAGTGGTCATGCAACAGGAACACAACAGTAAATGAAGACACACGAAGGAGAAGGACTCTAACTACTTCCTGAAAATCAATCCAAATGAAGCTTTTGGCAATATATAAAATGATAATTGTACATTCATTCTCAAAAGATACATTCTAATTTGCTGTGCAGGGATACAGCTTTAATCTCAAAGTACTGCCACTAATTTAATATTATGAGATGTGAAAAACTTATCCCTGATCACAATCAACTTACACTTTTTTCACTTAGTTTTGCCACTTTCATTGCACACCACCTTTTCTATATGAAAACTCAGCTCTTGCCTTATTCAGCTGCATGCATCTGAAAGAGGAGCATTTTCTTATTTCAAACTGTCTAAGGTTAACAAAAGCTTCAGCCCAACAGAACTACAAAAATAAAACAGACTCCCATTCAAACTGAGAACTTCCTACTGTGACACAGACTCCACTGGCTCCAGCACTGAGGAAAAAAAAATAGCTTCTGTAAACTTAGAAAGAGCTTGTAATCCTAAAGTCTTATCTGCTGGACTGTATCACTGTGTTCACAATAACCCTGGCAAACAAAAAGGGCAGCACATACTAGAACATGAAATGCTAAAGAAAATTAGTAGGTGTAACAGCCTACTAGACATGTGAATGCCTTGCATAGTGTTCATTCTTGCTGGGCTATAAATTAATGTAATCACAGAAGTTAATGATGTCTGCCACTTGACAAACACAGCAGAAAGGGAAAAGCTTATTTGTGCAAGTGGCACACTTTTTATACCAGATCTTGCAAAGCAATTCCTTCTGTAGAAGCAGCATCCTGCTGCCAAGCTTTGTGTTTGTTATGAATGCATTTGAAATACATCAAGGTACAGGACACAGGTTTGCCCTTCCCTTTGCTTTAACCGCTCATTTTATTTCAACACAATAGTTGGTGACAAGCAGCAATATCTCCTTCTCAAATGGAGCAGCACTGATCATTCAAGAAACCCTGTCACCCTTTCCTGGGGCAGAACAGGAAAGCCTAAAAGTTATGTTTAGAAAAACCCTTTAGGTAAAGAAACCACAGACACCTGTAGGACTCTGCAGTCTTGTCCATAAACTAAAACAAGAGTCTCTCCAAAGCTCAAGATGTTAAATCATCCAAATACCCAACTAGTCCCCTACCCCCAGGTTGAGCTGCAGAGCTGACTAAGGAACCTTCACATATGAACAACTGTAAATGACAAATCTAAAATTCAGCAGCTTACTCACACACCAACACCCTCAGTCAACAATTCCAGTTGCTTTTGAGATGTCTGGACGTACTAAATTTAGGGTGCTGAGAGATTATTTCCACTTAGCAGTACTCAGGAAAACCTGATCTCCTCAAGAAGCACAACAGACAATACTTTCCCTCTCAGAGCAGATAACATCACTCAAAATGAAGAATTTTGAAGTCAAGATCCAGGAAAAACAGAGTCTACAGATTGAACCTAGAAGTTTTGATGCATGGTCGGCTGCTACATGAACATCACAGCTTTGTACCGGAAGTCACTCCTGTGCTACAGACCTAGAAAACCTGAGCCCACCTAATTTATGTCACACGAACACAGATTTCTACAGCAAAAGGTGCACATCCACACCAACTAAAAGCTTTTAGCATGTGAATGTGTAAAGACAGGAAAGACTGAATGTCACAATCCCTATTTTGTGTTGCTTTGCCTATGCAATGCCCCAAGGTGCTTCTCAGTAATTTTTTTCCATCGGTGTAACTCTGTATTTAAAATCAGAACTGAGCCCAGGAGATAAATGTACAGTTGTTATTCAGGCAGAACAAATGGCTGCAGGAGCTACCTCATGTCTTATTTAGCTTTGCTCAACACTGGCAGGGCTTAGGATACAAAAATGTCCTTCCTAAGCAGAATACACTCCCCTAGACAGGCTGCAGAGTAACTCCTCCACCTCATCAGGCAGGACCCTGGCAATAAAGAGAGGAAGACAAGCTGAAACAATTTTAATTGAAAAGATCCAATTGTCTGCTTGGCTTTTTTTTGCCGTATCCTGTCCTTCTGAACACAAAGGCAACAGATACATGTGATTGTGGTTTTCTACTTCTTTCACTTCCTCCTCACTGTGACACAGGGCTGAACACCACATTTCTTTGACAGATCCCCAAGATGCTGCTCTTGCTGATACTTGTTTTTGCTAAATTCCAAACTGATGACAGCAACAAAATAGATTCATTCAAAATCAACTCAGAACAAATCCATCCAAAATCTTCTACTTGGCATACATTACATATATTCATTATATTTTCATAAATTAATTTTTATTTTAAAAAAAGATATCAAAATATATTTTACCTGGACATCATAAAGAGCTACAATGTTCTCGTGCTGAAGTTCCTGTAAAACAAAATATTTGTATTATGGAAAAAGGTTATTAGTATTACTACTACTATTATTATTATTATTTGAATTTGCTGATAATGCTGATTTAGTGATCATCAATGAGAATCTTTTTAAGATGATCAGATGGAATTTAGAGGAGATCCCAGCTGTTTAGACAATATTTACAGGATAAGGAAGTTAGGCAATATCTTGAGAGGTCATAAAAACATTCGGTTCCAGAACTTAATGTCTGTGACTTGTTACAGAAAGTACCAGAGCACAAGATCCTCTAATGAGCACTGAAAGCTGACAAGATTTAATTTTCTACTCTTACACAATTTCTTGCTTAGTGAAGTAATCAACTAGACCATGTTCATATCAACCTTATTTTTATAATACAAAGATAATCAAACCAAATAACCTTAAATAAAACTCATGGGACAGCTCATTAATTATTCATAGATGCTCAAAAAACTTCTGTTTGTTAAGTACTTGCAGCACACTAATACACCCAACACTAATTCTGGTATATAATACATAAATGAGAATATAATATGTATATAAAGTAGGGGTGTATCTCAACAAGCTCAGAAACATGGGAAGAAAGCGGCACTCATTATTACTGTGTGAAATGAGATGTGAAATTCAGAGAGCAGGGAATGCTAAATGACCACCCAAGGAGATGTTTCTATAAAATGACACTGAAAAACTGAAAGATGTTCCATTACGTTTCCTCTGTCAGAGCCACACTCCCCGTTTTAAGGCAATTTTCACAAGTCAGAAGTGGGCAGCTGCTTCAGGAATTAAAGTCAGCTCACTGATTTCAGCTTTCAGGGCAGCTTTGAGCAAAAGAAGATGAAGAAAGATCAAAGCCTGATGAAGAAAGATCAAACCCTCAGCTATGAACTGCTGGGGAAAGGTGCCACATTGGCCATCCTGAAGGACAAAATCTTCCACAGGTGCAATAAGCAAAGCACAGACACTGGTCCCACAGCAATTTGCTACTTTTAACTCCAAAAAGCACGCTCACAACCTGTTCTGAGACATTTCCAGAACTAAAGACGTGGATTTTTCTGTTTTTTTATTTTAGTATTTTTATTTCTGGATCCCTAACAAAGAAACATCACAACAGCAATTACTGTGATACCACACATGACCTGGAATGAACTAGGTCAGAAGTCTCTTTTCCTTTTCAAGCAAAGCAGCTTTAAAAATCACTGCAAATTAACATACCTTTAAGATTTTTATTTCTTTTCCAAGCAGGATTTGTGACTTGGACAAGTTCTTTTTGTTAATACTCTTTATGGCTACTTCCCAATCAGTTTTCTGGAAGGGAAAAAAAAAGTATCGTCAGTTTACTTTTTTTTTTTTTTAAATTAAACTTTATCCTCTATCAACTATCTAGGAAAACAGTGAGAAAAGTTGCAAGATCACCCCTGTTCTACCCACCAGTTATTACTGCACCACGTGACACCATCAAGAACTATTTAATTCCACAATAGCTTAGACAGCTATTAAAATCCAGCTTCGGCTACACTGCATTTTAATGGATTCCAAAGCATTTCAAACAAACAAACAAAGAGAAAAACCAACAACCAATCATATACCATTTATTTTTTTGGTAGCAGTGCTACTTATTTGCTTCTTTAGACCTCTCACAATGGTCAAGTTACTTTTACTGTCCTTCAAGGACTTCTCATTTTCAGCTTTTTTATACTCTGCAGATAAAAACTGCACAAAACCCCCTCTGTTTTAAGCAAGCTCATATATTGTCTATTTATATATTATGCAAAAAATAAACGGACTATTTATTTGCGAGGTGGGAGCACCTCCATTGGCCTTTAAAGTTTCCGCTTCCTTTTCTCCCTTTTCTTTTAACCCCAAAATCACTGCACCGTGCCTCTCCAAGCCGTGTGCGCTGCCTTAATCCTCCAAAATGCTAAATCTGAAGGGCTGTTTTCTGGAAAGCAAAGCTCTTCAGGCACCAGAATACACTCGCAGCATCAAGAAACCATAACGTAACTATGAATATCCGGGGCGATTAGCAAGTCACGCCAGGAAACCAGACACCTCTGAATTTAAGAAATCTTCGGCCAATCCCAAAGGAGACAATTTTCCATTAGATTCCTCGTTATCCAGCGAGATAAACATGACCCTCCCGACAAACAAAGGGCTCAGCCTCCCCTACAGCTGCAACTCTCCCCTCGCCGCTGTGGCAGGGAGCTGCGAACACCGGGGAGGAGCGGTGGAACCGCGGACAGGTCGGTGGGGTTGAGGGAAGGGTAAAAATAAAGGGTTTAGAGATGCCGGGGCCGGATCCCGGCTCAGGGCCGCGGGGCAGCCGCGGGCCTCAGCCCAACCCGCACCTCCCTTCGGCTCTTTTTTCTCCCCGAACACCCAAACCACGTCAAAACTCCCCGGAGGACACAACACCCCCTCCCCACCACCGCAGCTGTCACCCACCCGAGGGGCTCCTATCGGCCCCGGGTTGTGTAACCAGCCCCGCTCCGGCTGCGGGCGAAGCCCGTCGCTATTTACCTTGCGGTGGCGACCTTTGAAGACCACAGCAAAGGCTCCGTGTCCTATCAGGTCCTTCTTGCTGTACTCAAAGTCCCCCACTACCTCCATCATCCCTCAGAGGGGGGCATGAAGCCCCCGGGAAGGACGAAGGGAAAACAAAGGGGCTCTTCCTCTAGCTACAGCCGCCTCACGGCAGCCGGCGGCGGGGTGGGAGCCTGCCCCGGTCCTGGCTGCCCCCGGCGGCGGGGGCAGCTCCTCTCATACCGCCGCAGACCCCCGGGCCGGCGGGGCTGCTGCAGGGCGTCACCGAGGCGAGGGGCTCCGTCGGGCATGGGGAGGGGAAAGAGGGAAATCTCAGGGGCCGGGTGTGAGGGGATAGCGCGGCATCGGCGCCGGGACGAGCGGCCTTCTCAGCGGGGAAGGGGGCTCCGTGCCCTGCCGCTGCCCGGCCCCATGGCCCCGCCACAGCGGGCGCTGCCGGCGCCGCGGCCCCGCTCAGAGACCGAACCCCAGAGCATCCAGCGACGCGAGGGGAGGCGCGGCCCACGGCTTCGGGGGTGGCTGTCGCTGCTGCCGCCGCAGCCCTCGCGAGAGAGGAGGAAGCAATGAGGGTGCGGACGGGGGTCTCTCAGGCCGCCAGCTCCTCCCGGGGCTCCTGCCGCTCCACCAGCTCCGCTAGCGAGACCCGCACTCGGCCAGCCCCGACTGCGAGTGCCGGTCCCTCCGCACCGCCTCGCGGCTCTTATAGGGCGCAGTGCGCAGGCCCGACCGCCCGGGTGCTTCCGCTGGCGGCCAAAGAGTGCCTCACCCCGGGTAACCCGGCGGTCCCTCCGCCGCCCGCGCCTCAGAGCGGGGCGATTGCCCTCAGCGCTCCCCGGCCCCGCGCCCGTCCCGGCAGGGCTGTGGGGGCCCGGTCGGGTCGTCCCCTCAGATTGGACGGTGACCCATCTCCCTGGGCCCACCCTTGCCCTCACCCCGGAGTCGGGGCAGAGAGGCCAAACTCAGCCCGCCACTCCCGGCCATCGCTTCAGCCCTTTCCTCAGTCGCCTCAGGTGCATCAGACAGTGACGACAACGCTGAGGGGCCACCAGGAGAAGAGGGAGGACCGGAGTTGCACAGGACAAGAGCTGGGACAGTCAGCAGCCAGAGCAGGAAGGCAGGTATTGGATCATCCCAGGTTTCCGAGGCAGTGGCACTGCTTACATAGCACCTCCAGATCACACACTCTCAGCCCTGTCCCTGCTCCAGGTCACACACTCTCAGCCCTGTCTCTGCTCCAGTAGTGAGCAAGACCTTCCCTCAAACCTGAAACAAGGAATTTCAATGAATGGAGAGGCAGTGGAGGAACAGGCATACAAAGTGCTGTGAGCCAAAGACACTCGGAGTTGTTTGCCCTCTTTATAATGAGAACAACGCCTGCAATTTACAGCCCCTGCCTCCCAGCACTTTTAGATCAGCCTGGGGCTGTTTACAGCACGCACAAACATTAAAAAAACCCCAACCAGCCACCATGCAACAGTCACATGGAGCCTTTGACCTTCACCTCCAGATTTACATAATTCTGCTCCTTTCCTCTGGCTCCTATTCCTCACTGCTCTCTTCCCCTCCTCTCCACCCATGTTCTCCCTCACACCACCTCCGCATCCCAGTTTCAGACCCTTTCCAGCTTCCCCAATATCCCCAGTGGATGCAGAGTGTGACCCCTCTGACCTCACACAGCTGTGCTGTGCCTTCCCTGATGTGACACAGGCTCTGCTTTCAGTGTCACCAGATCAAAATAGAGACTGAGCAAAGAGCTGTG
This sequence comes from Cyanoderma ruficeps, assembly GCA_008694505.1. Lineage (NCBI taxonomy): Eukaryota > Metazoa > Chordata > Aves > Passeriformes > Timaliidae > Cyanoderma > Cyanoderma ruficeps. The sequence goes on along the minus strand of VZDJ01000038.1, from coordinate 3,792,128 downwards.
CAGTTGGGCCTCTCCCCATTCCTCACTTATCTCCCTTGGCTTTCCAGCACTCAAAGCCAGGCACTACTGGAGCCATGTGCCATGTCAGGATCTCCTCAGCTAAAGACTTCCCCACAGACAACACACTTAGATTAAAAAAATAACCAGCAAGAGATTCTTAAGGAAAGATTGGCAGCTTTATGAAGGGTATTTTAAGCTATCAAGGAATCCCAAGAAATCCGTTTTGTGCCAAAGAGAAGCAAGGGGCTTTAAAACCTCTCAAAACTGAGTCCCCCCCCCTTTATTTGGTGAAGTTTTGAGCTCGCACCCAAAATCCACCCATGGCACTACCCTAACCAAGAAAGCAGAGCTGACCAATAATTTCAACAGCTCAGAACACCCCTGTGCAAAGAATAAATGAGATGTAAAAATATTCCGAGTTAATAATAAATTAAAATGTTGGTAGTAACAGACACTTTTGTGATACGCTTCACAGTGCCCCTTTAAACCAGGAAAAAGCCCACAAGCCTCCATGTGTTAAATATTCTGATTCATAAAAATAATTCCCCTCAGAACTGGTTGTTTATTGCCATCCGCCAATTCTCACTTCAGTATTAATCCTCTCAGCCTCAGCGCGTATCCTCACCCCAAAATCAATGTCACAAGCTACATTTTAGGGAAGTTGAAAAAAAAAATTCATTCAGAAGATGCCTTTTGAACAGATAAAAGTCACAACAGCCATCACTAAGCCACCCATTCTGCATCACACTTGCGAACCGAGACACATTTCCCGACACATTTCCCTTCGGCAGCAGCACTGCCTGATGTCCTTTTGTCCTGGTAATGGGGCTGGAGCCCTGGAGCAGGTTTGTTTCAGCACAGCAAGGACAAACAGCCAGGAGAGGCGGCGAGGTTTGACCAGAATAACTAAACACCCTGCGCTGGGATCCGAGCGGCACCCGAGGGCTCCAACAGCGCTCGCTGGAGGCTGCGGGATTTGCATGCGGGTCACTCCTCCCAGCTGGGTCCTTGACTGGCGGCTGCGGGAGGCTCTGGGTGTCGGCAGCTCCAGCATCCAGACTAAAAAGAACCTACAGACTGCACCTTCACTTGTTTTTGCTGCTGGAAGAGTTCAGAGGCAGAACGGACTGGATTCACCTTCCTCAAAGGGAGCCTCGGTGCTGGAGATGTTGGGAGAGCGATGCAGGATAACCCCATGGGGCTCGTGCTGCTCCTACACACAATATTTAGCTTTGTATCCTGCAGCACCCAGGGGGATGCTGTGCTCTAACCATGCAGCAGGACACTAAAACACCCAGTGCATCAGTACCCTGCCTGCCTGACCTTCAAAATGATCCTTCAAAACCACGGGGCACTGTGTCCTGAGTTGGTTCATTTTTAACGTCACGCTCTGCAGGAGCTGCAGCCCACTGAGAGAGACCACCAGCAACCCACAGTCCTGCAGCCACCACTCACAGAGTGAAGAAAACAGAACAGCAGTAATGGAGATGGCTCTGGGGCTCCTTCCCAGCTGCACTTTGCTTCAGACAAATTAATCCCTCAGCACTGAGCCAGGACTTCTGATCAGAAGAGAAACACGTCTAGGAAGGAATTAGGAAATTCCAGGTTGCTTGTCTGAGTGCAGAGAAGGATGCTTTCATCTGGTAGCAGCTCCACGGAACACAGATATCACTGCCCCGAGTTTTCTTAACACCTTTCATCCTCAAAAGCACTAATGGACTTGCACACAAAGCCTTTCTCTGCCACACCACAAAAATGCAGCCCTGAGGTAGAAACATCACCTGAACAGTGCCTGGGCTGACCCAAATAAAAAGCTGAACGAGGGTGCTTTTCCTACTTTTTATGCAGAACAGTGAATGAAGTTCATTTTCTTCCTATTCATTGAAGGATTTTTCTTGTTTCTCTGTCTCTCTCCCCAGGCTATAAACTTGCACATGGAAATTAAATTACAGATCTGGGAAAATATTCAAGAGATCATCTGAGTCGAACAGGACAGGAACATGTGGCTCCAAGGACCCAGGGAACACAACACACACTCCAGTTGCATGGATAAGCAGGACGCAGCCCCAAGAAGAGTTTTCACATGGATTTTAAGGCTTCACTTATCTAAATCAGCCCCCAAAGGTAGGAGTCTGACTGCATCCTGCTCTCCTCAGAGCTATCCACTTCACTCCAGGTGTTCTTACCATATCCTTCCTTCCCTCCCTCCATCACACTCAGGATTTCATTAGACAGGTAAACCTTGATCCTCAGAGGACTGGCCCACTTCCCAGTCCTTATCACCACTGTCCTCCCATTGGGATTTGTAACAAAATTTATGGCAGCATCAGCTGAGCTTTTAAAGGAAAAAGTGTCAGAGGGCTCTGTAGGATGGTTTCTGGCTATGCTTAAAATCATTCTTGTATTACCAGTGAAAAATGACGCCCTTGTGGTAAGAAAACCTGTGTAGGATACTTAATGAGTATCTCAGGAGGAACTGGACTGAAACATGGAAGCAGATCCCAGGATTCCCATCAAAGAGCACTGGAAAAGCTCAGGCATTTCCGTAGGTTTTCTGTAAGGGTGCTGCTGATCGCAGAAAAGCAATCAGAAAGCTCCAGCCTACCTCCTAGATTTGTCCTTTAACACAAAACATCTTCCCCATTAATAACGCCATCAACCCAAATTTGCATCTGCAATTGCCCAAATTAGCTAATTAAAGCTCCCATCCCCGGCGCCGCGGAGCGAGGGGAGGTCACGCGCTCACCGCAGCTCCTGCCAAGCAGGAACCAGCTCTGGAGGGAAGGGCAGCAGCTCTTCCCTTCCCCAGTGCCTGAGCAAGGCAGGAGACTGCAGCCAGACCCGGGAAATGCCGCATTCAAATAAAACTGGGAGGGAGGAGTGTGAGGGAATTGCTTGGGAATACAGCTGGAGCGAGGCCAGCCCTTAGTATGCACGGAGGCTGGTGCTGTATGAATGGTAAAAATAGCAGCAGATGCTTAAGATAAGAAAATACAATTTGGTTTACATGCAAAGCCATCACAGAGCGTGGTTCAAAAATCTACCCGCCATCAGATCACAGGAAGATTAATGCTGAGAGCTTAATTTGGTGTAAACTTAGTTGCAAGGCCCTCTCTTTCTTCAAGAAGTTTCACTTCCCTTTGGAAAACCAGCATTAGAAAGGTGGGTTTTAATCAGGCTTTATGTCACAGAAGCAGAGTCTGAAGGGATGGCAGGAGCATGGTCAGAGGGCACAAGTGATTGCTTTGGTTTGGAAATCAGTGGGCAAGGTACACTGATATTTTAGGTACACCTACACACGTGCACAGCCAAGCCAAGTTCCCACAGGCAGGATTGCTTTCCTGAGCTCTGATACATCCCTGCCTCAAACACAAAACACACAGATTGACAGGGCACAGTGACCCTGAGCAGCACTCCAGGGCAGGAAGCAGAGAATGATTCTTCTCTCAGGAAGAGCCACTTGAAACCAGGAGCTGCTGCTTGCAGCAAGTCAGACTTGGGGACAGAGAGCTGAACTCCCAAGGATGGGTCATTTCCTTTAGCACAAGCCCCCCAAAAAACTTGGAAACCAGGCAGGTTTCTTGGCTGTTACCAGTGACCTGCTCCTCTTCTTCCCAAGGCCAGACTTATCACCCTGTCCCACATTTACCTCAGTGAATTACAGAAGGTTTTGTTTATGCAGATGGATGCAACGTGGCCTTCACTGTCAGCAAGAACCAGCTGGAGGAAGCACCCTAATGAAAGAGCAGGTATGGGATACTGAGCTCTTCCCAAAAGATCCCATAGAGATAGATCCCTGCTGACTTGGCTGTCAGAAGGAGATACTAACAGCAACAGGAACCACAAAATGTCTTCTCAGTCATATTAAAGATTTGTCCCAGCCATTGGCTCACCTGAACACCTGCAGACAAGCAAAAGGGCATCACTGCACAAACTTAATTCTCCAAAGCAACCCTGCCAGCAGGGATAAGGTCCTAAAATGCATCTTCTGTAGCTGGGAAGCACCTGAGACCCAAACTCTTGCTCTGAGTTGTAGTAATCACTGCGTATGAGGGCTATGGAGAATGTTCTGACCTTCATGCTCACCTGCTGTAACTAAATCTGACAGTGTAATTTCTTCTCCTTATTAATCACATCTTGATTTTCTCTGTTTCATAAGCATCCTGAAAGTAAACACTTAGTCCAGGTCTATTCATTTCATGATGGCTGGAAACCTGAATTGACTGATAAAAGGCTCATAAACAAACTTACAAATACCCAGCTGACAGTGTGAATCCCTCTCACTCACTGGGCAAGTAAATGCACTTGAAAAATTCCAGAAGGAGCCAGCTCTGTGCAATGGAAGTATTGCCATTTTCTGTGCTGGCCCCAGCCCTGCTGTCAGCACGTATCCAGGGCAAGGGACAAGTGCCACACAAAATTCCTGCTCCATTCTCCTCCTTACCCACCCTATCCTTCCTTCCCCCTGAGCCAGTGGTGCATGGGAAATGGACACTCTCTCCCCTGTTCAGTCTCATTTTCCCCATTCCCAAGAGCTGTTGAAACCTGAAAACTCTGCACAGCTCCAGCAGTCATTTGAAGTCCATGCCTGTTGCACCCTGGACAGATTAGCAAAGGAGTTATCTGCTGTGGATGCAGAGGATCACTGGCAGATAATGCTCAGCACAGCCCACAGGGAAATGGGGCTGTGTGGAAAGGCAAAACCATACTGGAATAATGAGAAGCCCCAAGTCCTCATCCTCAGCAGATCTTTGTCCCAGACACACAGCCAAGCACAATTCTACAACATAATGATGTGCTGAATTTTCCCACTTTTCTCTCTCTGAAGGCCACATAAGGACAACCCTCTCTGTTCCCACTAAAACCCTCTTCTCCACAGGATTCTTCACAGAGCAAGAAAGGGCACGAGCAGTCTCCACCCTTTGCTTGCCCCTTTCAGGACAATTGCTACTGTGAGGCTGAAATTCCAATAAAAAGCCAGTTGAGATGGAGGCAGATGAGATATCCCTCCTGTGATGTTCAGAGGAAATTATCCTGCAATGCACAGCTCTTAATAAGAACTAAAATTAAAATTTCCTTAAATAAATATAAGGAAAGAGTCCATGAGGGAGAGTTGCCAACAGGAACACGGAGCAGTGTTTGGATCAATCTCTTCATCCATCGCCTTGGAGATCTCCCAGGACTGTGCTGAGGGCAGGACCAGCAGCTCCATGTCACTGTTCCTATCGACGCCATCTGGAAAGGGAAAGAGCTGCTGTGTCCCTGTGGTGGGGCACCAGACAAGAGCAGCACCACGGGGACCTGGGGTCACCAGGCACAGTCAAATGGCAACCAGCTCCCAGGAATTTGTCTGCATAATTGGGAGAGGGAAGAAGGTCAGAAAGGAAGATCTGACCAGCTGGTGCAACTGTTCCTTCCCCTCTCCAGGAGTCAAAATATCTGAGTCAAATTTCATCCTGACTGCTCGGCTGGATAGGCTCTGCTTTCTAGTTATCTCCCAGCAACAGTTCCTGCCCTGAGAGACGTCAGATCTCCAAGCTGGAATTTGACCCAGTGCTGTTCTCTCTGCAGGGAGATCATGCCCTAACCATGCAGGTCTCTGCAGGGGCACTGTGGCTCTGAGGGACACATGGAGTAGCTACAACATCCTCATGGACAACGAGGTTACTCACATCCGCAAACACTTGTCCTTCCCTCCGCTCGCTACCCTCTGTCCGTCCGGGCTCCAATCCGCTGCATACACCTGGAGTGATGGAAATCAGTCACCCCTGCTGGCAGGAGGGGTCACTCCTGCCCCCCAAACACCTCAGCTCCACCAGGCAGCTCACCTCATCGGCATGGCCGGGCAGGTCAATGGCCAGTTTCCTTGTTTTGGCATCCCAGACCTTGAGGGTGCTGTCGCTGCTGCCGCTCACCAGCAAGCGGCTGTCGGCTGACCAGGCGATCTGGTACACGGCCGAGACGTGGCCCCTCAGCGATGTCAGGTACCTGGGGACAAGGACAGCCTGTCAGAGCAGCAGGTTTTGTTCTAAACTTGCCCTTGCCTTCGTGTTTCTTCTCCACCAGCACAGTCACAGGATGCCCAGCACATCCCAGGGAGTCACGTGCTAGATGGAGTCCATCCAAAAACCCTCTCAAGTGGGCTCAGAACCTTCCTAGATGATGCCTCTTCAACTCACCCCCTCTGCCAAGAAACCCTTATCCAGCAGGCAACACTTCAGCCTCACTGCACAGGTGTGTCCTTCCCTCTCTGGCTGAGCAGCCCAGATTTAGAAGGACCTTTAAAATCACTGACATGAAAGCCAGGCCCATGAGCATTAAGGTTGGTTTGCAAGGGAGGACTGCTGCCTCCAAGAGCTCACCAGTACTGCAGCTGAAAGTTAAAAGCTGGATTACAGGGGCATCCAAATACCAACAGCACTACTTGTAACTACAAGAATTTGCATCATCCAGAACAAGATGTTCTCTGGCACAAGAGCTGTTTAAACTGGGTCAGTCTCCAGTTCCCAACACACACATCTTCAGGAGATCAGTGGAGTGGAACATCCCATCCCACCACAGCTGCGCCTGCCCCGCAGAACTGACCCTGCAGCAACAGGATGTGCACACAGGTGCCAGGCAGTGCTGTGGCTGAGTCACAGTGGGGATGCTGCACACACAGAGCCAAGCACAGACACCCTGACACAAGAAAATCCAGACAAGAGACTTCCCGAGAGCAGAAAAAGGCAGAGGCAGCAGAGTGACTTTGTACGAGTTGAGGCCACAGAGATGCTGAACACACCAGGGAGCTGCTGACAATGAACTGGGGCCCAGCCCTGTGTGTCCTGAGCATTACACACAGACTTCACACCAGCAGCACCTCTAACAGAACAAACCAACTCACTTTCCTGTCCTGCCATCCCAGAGCTTTATGGACTTGTCAAAGGAAGCACTAGCTATTATCCGGGTGTCTGGGGAGAAGAGGACTTGGTTAATCAATGCCTGGTGGCCTGTCATTCTCTCCAGTGGCTTCTTGTCTTCTGCTGGTCTCCAAAGAAACAGGGTGAAATCATCTGACCCCGAGACGAGCCTTTCTGGTTCCTGGCCCTGAAAAAGGGATGAAAGAGGCCAAGTTTTGTACAAGCCAGGTGTGGAGAGCTTGGAAGCACACCAGTGTTGGGGTGTCCACTGCTTTCACCAGTGACAGTGTTAGAAATGACAGCAGGGACAAAAGGGACTTACCCGGACTTGGTTGTACCTCTGCAGTGCCCTGTCTTTCAGTTCTGACACTGAAAAAGGGAAAAGGAGAGTGAAAGAGAGATCGGCAATCCTTAGATGAAAAGAAACTTTATAACCCTGTCATGCCAATTCCAGTCTGGGTTCAGCAGGAGCATTTGCAAGTGCTCAATTTGCCAAAGGCAATTTGGCAGCAAAAGCCCCGGAAAACAGAGTGACCTCCCCGTCCCCCAAACTGCTCCACCCTGGCATGGGCAAGAAAAATCTTGACTTCCAGCATGACCAGTCCTCCCCCAGCCCCCAAGGCGGGTGCTGCACTCACGGGAGCCTGTGACATCCTGGGGGTTGATGGTGGCCTCGGCCGGCTCGAAGGCGCCGGTGCGGAGAACGTAGTCGGTGCTGAGGGCCATGGTGTTCACCCAGTGAGCGTGGCCCTGCAGCGTGCGGCACAGCACCCCCTGGGGACAAAGCCACCCTCAGACAGGGACAGCACACAGCCAGGCTGCACAGCACCCACCAGACCCACCGGGCCACAGGGACCAACCCCAAACTTCCCAAACCTGCTTGTCCCGGCTGCAGGCGGGCTAAACAAGGAAGACACAACACTGCTGAGATTCAGGAATCAGTTTCCCTTGCACAACATCCATCAGCTCAGGTTGCTCCAGGGATGTTTCCAGCTTTTAGCCCCATTTAATGCTCTTAAGGATGAAAACATCACACACCCTTGCAAAAGGTGCCAAGCAACAGGTTAAGATACAGCAGCTCTGTTTTCCAGGGAACAAGCTGTGCCAGGGAGAACAGACAAAGCTACCCCAAAGTGTGCCCAGCCCCTTTTGCCAGCAGCCAAAGGGCAGTCCCTCACTTACATCCTGGCTCCTCCAGACTTTGATGGTCCTGTCCTGGGAGGAGGAGTAGAGCAAGCCATCGCCCCCCCACTTCACACAGGTCACTGACTGCGTGTGGCTCGTGAGGATTTTGTCACACCTGCCCATCAGCGTGTCCCAGATGCGGATGCTGCCGTCCTTGGAGGCACTGGCCAGGTAACGGCACTCTGGGTTTCTGGGCAAAGAGATCAAATCCATTTGTGCAGCTCCCCTGAGCTCCAGAGGATTCAAGGGTCCAGCAGGCAATAAAATGCAACTTTCTTTTAGCTCAAGATCAGAGAGAGGCAAGATGGGCAGAGCACTGAGCACTACAGAGAACAAGGTCTCACAAGACAGGGGAGAGGCAGGCAAATGCCTCCTCCAAACCAACTCCTGGGCTGCACTTTGGAGAAATCAATCCAGGGTAAACCTGGCAGCTTGGCAATGACCTTGTTTCCACAGCTTTAACCCACTGGCTAACAAGGTCACCACAAACTGGCACCTTCCCTGGGCACAGGCTGGAGAGAGCCCTGGGCAGGGGATCAGCCTCACACAGGGAGCACAGATCCATGGCATTGGAAATGTGTTGGATGTTCCCCTGCCTCTGCCATGCTTCATCTCCAAGCCGTGGACAGAGTGCTGTTGTGTTGACAGGGCTGAAAAGAGCAATGTCCATCCACATCCATTGTGACTCAGGGGGCAGACTGAACACATCTGGAAGCAGCTGGCCACAACCCAGCAAGGACAGGGCAGCCACAACCCTGTGTCCTTTGCACATCTTTACCACTCTGCATGGTGGCACCAGCAGTGAGGAAGAGCACGGCCCCTCCCATTGCACTGGAACTGGCTGAAGAAAGAGAATTGCAGCCCTGGCAGGGTCATGTCTCTCCTCTCCATTTCCTCATCTTCCTTACAATCATTTTTTGGGTAATCCAGTTAATTGTCTGCAAATAGCTGGAGCTTCCTACTGGCAAATTCAATTTGCAGGGCTCTGCTCTGAAGGGGCCCTTTTTCTTCCTTTTTTTATTTATTTCTGTAACATCTTGGATTAATGGCTACAACTGTCCCCCCTCCACCCACCTCTCCCAGAGGGAGCTTTAGCTGGTCGAAGGGATAAGGGGATTGTACAGTTAATCATCCCTCATGATAAACAAACGGGATGACACAGGCCAGCAGGATCAGGAGAGCAGAAAGGATTGCTCTGCCCTTGAACACCACCAGGCTTCCTTGCTCCCACTTCAGCATTGCTGGAGCAGCACATCAGTGTTTGTCCAGCACCACAAAAGCAGTGTTTTCCACAGGCAGATGTGTCTTTTTCCCAGGGGAAAAGAGACACAGCCTGGCAGTGATTCCCCAGCAACTCACAGGGACTGTGAGCAGCAGCTGGGACTTTTGGCTCCCAGCTGCACACATTTTCCCAGCTCACCTTGAGAGCTGTTTTACACGGCCTTTTTCCTGTAACAGGAGAAAGGCAAACAGGAGCAATGCCCTTCGGGTCAGGCTGCTCTTTTCCATAGGAGCAAAGGGGAAGGGCTGATCTGGCCCCTTCACTTACATGTGGAGCGGTTCCCAGCACAGACATGTGATCCATTTGGAGTGGCCAGACAGCACCCGGCCGATCTGGCTGCCAGTGGCTGGGTCCCAGAGAAAGATCTGTCCAAGAGAGGAAGCATGAGGGTCGTGTCAGGCCACAGACATCATGTGAATCCCAGAGACGTTGGAGCTCCATTTAGAAAGCAGAGGTGTCCTTGGGATCGTGTTTGCACTCGCAGGCAGCAGCAGGGAAAAGGGGGCTGGATGCCTTTCCAAATCCCTGCAGCAATCAGCTGACGCCCAGAAGAAAGAGACCCAACTGCCCTCCTGTCTGCCTACAAGGCTGCTGCTGCTACAAAGTTATCTGACTCAACTCAAAAAGGATACAGGTTCCCCAAAAAGCCACCCCGTGCCAGAGACTCAGGGAGTGTTTGCAGAGCACAGTGAAAGCCACAGCGAGCTAAACGCTGCTGATTATCGGATGCTGTGGGTGGGACACATGCTGGTTTTCTCTTGTTGATTCTCTCTCTACATAAATGTTCATCTTAAGAGCCAAGGCATTAGTCATCTCCTACTTAAAAACCTAAGAGAAATAGGGAAAAGGAGGACAAGCAGCTCTCTGGGTTCAATTAAAGGCAGACCAGCACCAAACCATGGCTGAACCACCCTGGCCCAGGACATTTCCTTGGGATTGGCATCACAACTTTGGCAGCTCTGTGAGTGCTGTCATTGCTCCCAGACCATTCAAAGGTCAGAGAGAGCTGCTGCCCCATAGCAGCTCAGCTCTCATTTAACCACACACTCCTGCTTCCCCAGGCATTTCTGCACTTCAAGCACACAAATCTTGCCTGTAGCGGGGGCTTAACTTCTTTCACGTTCCTGCAAGAGGGAATTTGGCCGTGTCTGTGTTGGAACACAGTGACCAGGCTGCTGCTGCACGGCTGGGTCACACTAACAGCAGCCCTGACCTGTCCTCACTCCAGACACCTCTCTCGTGATGGAACCACCTGCCAACGACCACATCCAGAGCGTGTACAGAGGGAAAAGCGCCTGCCACAAGACAGCAGAACTCAGCAGCAAGAGCTCTGATTCTAAAACCTCAGGGGTTTGATGCCAGAGCACTGCCTGGCACAGTGACAATGCCAAGGTGACAATGCCAGAGCACTGCCTGGCACAGAGATGCTTCTTGCAATATCGTGATACATCCACACACAAAACTCCTCTGGAGAATGGGAATCCTGCTCAAAACAATGGGACACACCCCTCATACCCCTGAAGAATCAAGCTTTCACCCCTAATCCCCCCCCAGCCCCATGCTGAGGGAGCCCACATGTACCTACCTGGCTGTTCTTGCAGCCCGAGGCCAGTTTCTTGCCATCAGGTGACCAAGCAATGCTGAGCACCCAGTGCCGGTGACCTGGCAGAGAGAGCGTGACTGGGTGTGAGTGGAGAGCTGTGACTGTCCCTGGTGTCCCAGCAGGAAGCCACTCCGTGTTCCTCCTGGCCAGCCCTTCTTTTTTCACTTTGCCAAAGAGAGCCACTCCCTCCTCAAGCTGCGGTTCCAGCCTAGATGGCTCAAACAGCACCAGGCTCTGCTCTGCCTGTCCCCCCAAGGCAGACAGGGGGTCACAAGTCGCCCTCCTAGCACACCCCAGCACCCACCTTTGGCCGTGAACTGGGGTGTTTCCGTGCTGAGGTCCCAGAAACGGACAGTGGTGTCTCCAGAGCCACTCGCCAGGTACCTGGGAGAGGAGGAACAGCTCAGCACAGTGTGCCCAGGACAGGACAATGGTACCCTGATCCCTGCCTGCAGCCAGACCCTCGTACTTTCCCGTGGGGCTGAAAGCCACGGAGATGACGGCCTCGGTGTGTCCCTCCAGGGAGCTGGTGCAGCGTGTCACCGCCCGCACCCTGAACACCGCCTGCGGCTGGTAGATGATGTCCAGGACCTTCTCTGTCTCCACGCTCTGCCCTGCCAGGGTCTTCTCCAGCGACGCCACGATCTCGGCATCGTGGACGAAGAAGGCCAGAGGCACCGGCTCATCCTGCGAGAGAAAGGGCAGGTGAGGTAGCGAGAGGCGGCACCGGGTCGGGCTGGGGATGCCGGGGAGTTCGGGAGGGGCCTCACCTTCTGTAGGAGGGCGTTGCAGACCAGCTGCAGCTTGTCCGGAGTGATGGTGACCGGGACGTCGAAGGGGGAGCCCAGGCACTCCCCTGCTTCATCGCGGAACTGGATCAAGAGCCGCTGCACATCCTCCTCGTCCGGCGACATGTTCTGCGGGACAGCGGGCTCAGCGCCGGGAATCCCACGGGGCACGGGCACAGCCCTTCGCCCCAGCAGCGATACCCGCCTGGGGAGAAGGAACCTCTACAGGGGGACCCCGCGTAGGGCCCGTGGGAGGGAGAAACAACCCGCACGGGATGGGGTCAGCAGGAGCCGCGCGGGGGAACCCCAGGAGAGGGCGAGAAGACCCCGGAGCACCGCAGCATTCCCACCCCTGCAGCTTCCATGTGCTGCCCATCCCGGCGCCGCTCCCCGCTATCCCCATCCCAATCCCAATCCCGCTCACCGCGGCCATGTGCGCGCGCCCCACGTGGGCCGGAAGCGGCGGGAGCGCCCGAGCGCGGCGCTGCTGCCCCCTGGCGGCCGGCGGTCAGCGCCGCACTCCCCCCGGGGCCGCGGGTTCGAGGCCGCGCAGGGACAACTCCGGTGGAGCCCACGCGCCTGGACAGCACCGCGGCCCTAAAACGTCAGGGGGTTGATCCCAAAACGACTCAAGATAGGTCGAGCTTCTCACATTCCATCCGGTCCACAGTTTAAGGAAACGCAGCCCTAAACAATATCCATACCCAAATCTGGGATCTGTAATCTCTGAACACACCCAGGATTAGTCGGGATCCTGCCCAGAGGGGAAACTGAGGTAGGGGTGCACTAAAACAGGCATGAGTTTAGCGTGGTTCAATACTTCACGACCAATCCCTGCCCCTTTACACCTTTCCCAGCCCAATGTCTGCCATGTCCTGTGATAGAACACCTTATTTACTATTTAATAAGAATTAATCTTATTCACCACAGTGCCATTAACATAATCCATTAAGAAACATGGGCAAAATTACCCATATAACTCACATTAAAAAAAAAAATCCCACATAACTTCAAACCTCATGAAAACAGAAAATCGACACAAATTTTAATATTTATATATTTTAAATCAAAACACAATTAAATATAGTATGTTTTAAGTACATGAATGCTTGGGTATGAGAGAAATAAGAGGTGGTACATAGTACCAAAAACCTATACACAGCCTTTTTTGCTTTTTCATAACAATACAGTGTGTCTCTATACAATCAAATATTGCAACAGAATAACACTTTCTAGTCAATCAAGATATTCTGAACATTGGAAATGATTCGAGTTCTTCGCACAGTGATTTCTTTGCACAAGTCTGAGGAAAAAAGCAATCATTAGAGTTAAAAAAAAAAAGAGACCCAAAACGTAAGTGTCGTATACTAAAAATGCAGCAGTAACGTAACAGTGAGACACTGAGTACTTCTGCTACCCTGCAAAATCGATTTGCTGGGGAAAAAAAAAGAGAGGTGCTGTGTAACATGGTAAGTGTTGACAGTGTCAGGAGGAAGGCCAGAGGTCATTAAAAATCGTTTTTCTTTGTAAACCAAACATCTGGAATTAGATGGGTGGAGGACAACAAGCGATGGAGAGTGGCAGCAACTTCTTGTTTCCTTGCTCGTGGGATGGTGAGGACAGGAAGTGGAGCAGCCTGCAGGGTCCAACCTGCTGGGAAGGTGGGAGCAGAGGGGCTGCAGGACCAGCCTTGGATCTGCTCCGTGGTGGAAGCAGGGGAGGTGTGTGTGTGTGTGTGTGCAGGTGTAGGAGCTCGACAAGGAGGAGTTCCTGACCCTTCGACACTGCCTTCAAAGTTAATGCAGTTATGGAGTAAAACACGTTTATCTTACAGTTGAATACGCATCTATTTCAAGTAACGGAAAATTAAACTTAGAACTTTCCAGGCCGTTCACTGCCAATGGGATTCGCCCCACAGCCCTTCCAATTCTGTGTTTCAAAATTACAAGCAGTAGAACTAGAAACTACAGCAAAACCTTCCCCTCTTTTGTGGCCTATGTGTCCCATTCCAGATATTTTGCTTAAAAGTCTTTTTTTGAGACAGGGTCGAGTACTTGTGAAGTCAAGCACAGTTTCTCAGTGACACATTTGTAAACTGCATCTTCATCTCAGAACCATCATTACTGTGACTGCCACATATGCCAGGGAAAAGTGTTTCTTCACTCTCTACAGTGGAGGTCCAGGATTGCTTCTTTTTCGTTCTTCCTTAGAAATGAGGGAGATTCCGGTGGTCGGAGTAACAGGGCTTTGCTTTTATTGGCTGTGTTAAAGAATCCACCAATAGGGAAAGTTCACTCGTTCTCAAAGTGGAAAACCAGATTTCCTGTCCTGCAGTTTCTAAAATCATAGCTGGAAAAGGGAAAAACAGTTCATTTTTACCCTAAAAACATGCAAGGTAATTGTTCAATAGAAAGACATTTTGTGTTTAAAAATGTTGAAGCCCCAAACCTAATCCAAACACACTCAACCTTTTGATTACTTGTTTAATTGAATCCAGAGCATCTGCAGCCATTTGAGATTTCTAAATACTGTGCTGAGTGACCTTTTCATCCAGGCAGACTGGAATTGTATCATTTGTGGCCAAGCTATTAAGTGAAATCATTATACAAGTCACTTAAATGTTACTGCTCTATTAGAAAGAAAACACTCACACAGTGAAACTATGGGTCCACCCATCTGGATCAAATAACTGGGCTTTGGCACATGTTTACCTTCAATTACTGAGCATAATGCAAGTTAAATTTTAGAAACTCACATGCCTGAAAGTCTGAAGTATCAGCCATTAACTTGGTAACCTGCTGTCACTAATATTTCACAAAATCCAACTGCTATCTCAGAACTGGGGTTTTTTTAGACAGAGAATGCATGGGCTGTACAACAACACAGCCACTAAGCAACAATACACAAACCTGTGGACAGGGTTACTGTGTCTTTTTAAAATCTCTGGAGACAGAATTGTGTAAATGAGTGCACCCAAAGAGACAAATTCACAGCTGTTGAGTTCTACTGACACTTCAAGTAGAAATATCACTACTGACTAAGAGGACACAGCAAATGTGAGCTCAAGTAAGGAATTACACTTCATCCTGCAGCACAGATCACCCTTTTAACTAATTAGGCAGTTTGTAGACTCAAACTAAGACAAGTTTAATTCTTGCACTGCACAGGAAGAACCACCACAGGCATCTGTTAAGAAATTCCTACATCACACGTAGGCCGAAACACTTCCAACCTTTGTTTCCTCCTCTCATGCTCTGCTGGTTTGAACATTTACCAGCGTGGGTTTCAGCCACAGGAGGAAGGCAAGTGAGAGCTCTGCTCTTCCCACAGCCTGGCTGGAGCCAGAAGAAGACAGCAGCCTTTCCACCCCCTACCTTGGTGACCTCCAAAGGCTGCTCACACTGCGCCTGCTGCATGACATCGTTGACAATCATCTTTGCTATCCTCCAAGCCATCTCTTCTTGAGCCTGTAAAACACAGCCCAAAACACAGATAGCTTCAGGTTCTTAAAAGGAAAACACAGTGTTCTCAGCACAGCTTTGGAGTCAGGGTAATGGTCACAACTCCATAACCTGTATGAACATATCCTCCCTCGATGGAAATGCACCTGGCTTCCAAACACAGTGCTAACTTCAGTTACTGTACTTAAAGGCTTGATGCAATTTCCAATAGAGTGGAGATTTTAGATTCATCTCTTGGGCATTTGTCCAAGCCCCTCAGAGGGGAGAAAAATGCACCCTGGAATCCATGTGCAGTGGTCACTTCACCATAAAAATCAAACAGCACTTCCACCCCTACTTACAGATCTATAAAACCACAATAAGAAAAACCCTGACTGCAAGCACACACTTAATTAGTTCAACCAGCAAGCACTGGCAAAGAGCAAACTAATTTCACACATACATGCAATCAAATTATATTTAGCACACAGAGTCTCCCTGTTCTTGCTGCAGCAAAAAGATACTCAGAGATAACAGCCAGGATTAAGAACATCAATACTTTATTTCTCTGAAGTGTGAAGTCACAAGAGGAACATGAAATGGGACACACCTCATCTGTATTTCCTTGAACCCATTTCTTCATTGCTTGTGAAAACATGGACCCTGGTTGAGATAAAAACAGCAAGCAAGGTATGTCAGCACAAAGTGAGGTACAAAGCTGATTCCTGTCACTCTTCTGAAGGGTTTGCCCTGTTGGCATTCAGGACATGGAGCAGTGGCAGGAAAGACAAGGGGCTGCCTGGAGCCATTTGGACACTGAGCTTTTCCCAGAGCTGAAAAGCAGCACCAGCAGCAGGTCTCAGCCTGGGTGGGAAGCATGTGGAGAGCTGCAGTTCTTTTGCACTTCAAGACCAAAGCTTTGCAGGTTTGATCACCAGCTCAGCTGCTGACACTTCCATCCCTGCCAGGTTCCATTGACAGCTCCAACTCCCACAGGCTGCTCATGCTCCCTGGAGTCCAGCTGGACCAGAAAAGCAGAATTTGGATAGGAAACTGGGCCAGAGATAAGTTTTGCCTCAGTACGGGCCAATCCCCCACATCATCTCTATTTGGCTCAAAACAGATCTGGAAAGAGTCAAACACTTTGCCTATCTTAACTCCAGCAGGGAAGAGAGCAGCTCTGCAAATGTTTACAGAAATGGAGAGAAAGAGCAAAGCAAACCTTTTGATTTTTTGACATCAGGCTCTGGTTCAGATTCTCTGATGAACTGCCCCAGGTCACTGACTCTTCCAAATGTCATCTTCCTGAGGAGAGGAGTGAACAACCATGTGAGTGATCAAAAGAACTTTGGCATTATGGAAAGCTACATTTGACTATATACTTGGCTACATTTTGGAATCAAAGAGGAACAATAACTAAGAGGAAGAGAAAAACCAATTAGAAATATTTTCCTGGCTATCATTCTGGTCAAAGAAACATTCAATGGGTGTTAAATCACACTATTGAAATAAATATAGTGTCAAATATTAAGACATGGCCTAAGATCTTGCATTTAGGCCTGCCCTCCATGCAGGAGGACACAGAAAAAATGAAACAGAGGTGAAACATGTAACCAGAAAGGAAACAATACACTGAAATGAACCTTACCCTGCATATGTTCGTTGATACAAAGATTCTGGATCCAGACTTGCAGCATCTACAATTATTGCTTCATCAAAATTTTTCAGGATTTTAACATTAGCCTTTTTGACATTGGACTACAAATAAAAATTCTAAGTATTAGTGCCCAATGCAGACAACTGCCAGCTTCTTAACAAAACTGCAATTTTAGTGCTTTTAACACAGATAAAAACTCCACCAAGCAAGAGTATAAAAGGATTAGTGTGTCTACACAGCCTTGAATTCCCAGCTCATAGGACATTGTTTTTAGCAGAGGATGATAAAGTTCTGTGGACGGAGCCAAAGACACAAAGCCCAGGTCAGCACACGCTGCTGCCTGAGCATTATCAGCTCAACAGATCCCTGTGTGCTGGCAAATCATTTGTTGTGAGTCTGGAACATCCCTCTCCTGCTCTTGGTAAGCAATTCCCAAACACAGATGCCTCCCCCATGCACAGAGAACAAACATTTATCTTCTGGCCTGGAGTATTTATATAAGATTATGAAAAAAAAGCCAAGGAAACATCAGAGCAACAGCAGGGAGGGCACAACACACAGTGATCTTTTATTGCCTCAGCATGGAACAGGAACACCAATGGCAGCTCCTTTCCTGTTGCTCTTTATGCAAAAATATGCAGAGGCCCAGAGATTCTCCTATTCAGACAAGCAGGAATGCACACCACAGAAAGCAGCACCTCATTTCCTAAATTGCCCAGCCAATTACCAGCAGCTCCTCCTGCTCAGAAGATCAAGCAGCAGGAGGCTTCAAGAACACAGATTTTATTCCCCACTTTACAGCTAGGGGAGGAATATTCCCTCCTTGCAAATTAGGAGGTTTAAAAATAGTACGAGCAGGTAGTGCAGCTTCCAAGTTGCTGGAAAGCCAGGACATGACTAACATTGGTGTGGATACTGGATTTGAAGCTCAGGGTAGCCCTGCAGAGTTCAAAAAAAAGCAGCTCTTCTGCTCTCAGCTGGGCTTGCAGTTTCCCAGCTGCCCTGCTTAGAGGTTAGCCAGAATCTGCTCTGTGTTTGAACAGACTGATGCCTTCAGCCCTGAAAATAATTTACTCTTCAGGACAGAAGACCTGGCACTTTAAAAGAACTGAGCACACAAAGCTTGCATGTTTATATTTAAATTTGACAGCATATTCACAAGTGTCAATTTTCACCTGGAGTTGTAACTATGGTATTGACAAAATAATGTTATTTGTAATAACAAGCATTCTTAAATATTACGGCATAATGAAAAAGTCTTCAGTAATAGCAGCAGCTTAATAAAGACCTCACCGATGTAAAGAAATAACAGCAGCACAAGGCTTTGGGTACAACAAATAGCAGAGACACTTCTGACAGAACTGAGCTGCAGGTAGATTAAACACATCCTAACACGACACAGGTTTTCAATGAAAGTGGAATGGTGTTTCCTACAGGGTAAAAACTTGGATATTGACACAGAAACCCCAAAATGGTACCTGGGAGGCAGAGCCATCCGTGCTCCCTATGGAATCACTGTCAGGAGAGCTCCCAGGGCCATGAATACTCAGTGCAATGTTCCCTCCTGGGAATTCATCTCCTCGTACTGAATGGATGAGGTCATTCAGGTATTTGTAGTAAAGGTTGCTGGACAAGAAACCAGGTAGGAAAACCTGAGAGATAGAAAAAGTCCTCTTTAATCAAGGCTGGTCTGCATGGTTAGAGAAGAGCACACAAGCATTTCAGTCTCTGTGTATATGGAACAAAAGTAAAAGCATCCATGCATGGAATTATTGTGGATTAGCAACTGCACTGCTTTAAATTTTAATCTTACTGCAAAATGAATAAACCCAACTGCCTATTAATCAAATCCCCCAGTAACTGGAACTGAAGTTCAGGGTTTTTTTATTCCCTTCTAGAAACTTAAGCTTGACAGCCCAACAGGCTTTGCAGTTATTCTGCTTCACTGTTCACAATTCTCTGCAGCTCCAGGATCAAATCATTCATTTCTGGTATCTGGGTATCCCAGAGTAACATTATTAACCACAGCACTTGTATTAGACTTGCAAACAACTCCTACTAAGAGGAAGGAAAATTTTCTAAAGATATAAAGTAAGCTGTTGATAGCAATTCATATGGGAGGAAATTCTGTTATTTCCATTAAACTGCAATAATCACCCGAGACAAACATTTCACAGAGCATTAACAGCAGCCAGTGGGTGGTATCTTCAAATCAGGCTGGGGAAAAGAGTCTGGCAGGTTTTCCTGAAGCTGTTCTATTATCCAGGTAAACAGGAAGCCAGTAAAGGAACAGGAGCACACTATGGAACCTCCACACCACTTTCACTGAAGTGTGAACCCCACTCTGAAGAAGGATCTCACCGTCTCCATGGTTGTCCACGCCTGCCTTAAGGGAGTGGTGAAGCAGTTGGGGAGAGGCCCCCCCTCTCTGCAGATGTTGGATTCAATCTCCAGCCTCACAGAGTCATCAAACCCCAGAGGATGCGTGGCCTGCAGGGAGAAGTACCTGGGGCAGAGCAAGGAAACAACACAAACAGGATTTGCAAACCTCTGCAGGTGCTCGGTGCCCACCTGTGCCCCAGACACGGCAAAAACCTGCACACACCTGGCCCCCACTGACTACAGCGAGACATCCCCCCCAACAACCCAGAAATGGTTCTGAGAGCCCTGCCCTGAAACACAGATCAAAAACAGGGAATGGAAAACAGAGATGGAGCAGGAAACACCCAGAACTCCACAGCAGCATTGGCTCTACTGCTCACATCCTTGCAAATGGAGTTTAAGGGTGGGGGAATGATTGATTGACTTCTGAGTGAAGCACTTGCTTCCTCTCCAATTATTATTTCCTCCCTGGCTGATAACTCAAGTTGTGGTAGAGCCTCACACTTAAACTTAAGAACAAACATTTCCTGGAAGCAGTTGTGCTGTCTGTCTCCCAGCTGTGTTATTGCTACAGGGAAGCACAAAATACAAGAAGCAAGTTCCTCTCCTAAAAGTCTAGTATTAAAAAGGATCCAATTGCTTCCTTAAAAAAAGGAAATATTTCACAATACTAAGAACAAGCACTGGTTGGTTTTTATTATCTGTGAGAACAGTTTGTAGAGCCTACTTTATGTGGATAACAGTATCTGAACATCAAGGTTTTCTGCATTTTGACTAGGCTTAAATAGCAGATTTTAAGCCTACTAGCAGATACGTTTGAAAATGCATCTTCCACTTTCAAATGCATCTTCCACTTTCAAATGTCAAGCAATCAACTTTGTTACTTCCCAACCAAACAAAGTTAAGTAATCAGGCCCTGAAAATCCTGAATTATGTTTAAGAATGGAATCCTTGTGAGGATTTCTGCTCATGTATATAAAAAAATTTGAAACGCTCACGTGTGCAAACACGTCAAAAGCCACCTGGATAAAATGCACCTCAGCACAACAGCACAAGAGTGCAGAGAAGTTCCTTTTGCACAGCACAACACAAAAACACAAGTACAGAGACAAAGGATTGTTGAACTCCCTCACTTGTCATACAAAATCATGGCATCGTTCTGTGCTTCTTGCCCATCATACTGGCCTTTTTTGGCAGCAAGCTGAGACTGGAAGTTATCTGCTGCCAACCAGAACTGCAATACATTAACTGCATCTTCCTTCTCCATGTACTGGAAGGGAAAGCAGAAAAAGAGGAGATTAAAGAAGTTTTAGCAAGACACTTTTAATAATTTTTAACTTCTTTCTTCCTATTTAGAACAAGAAACATAAGCAATGCAAAATTGTCACCAAGACACAATATTTTGAATTTCTGTTTCAGACAGATTCAGCTTGATGGGAGGTAAAAAAAAAAAGAAGAAAAAAAAAAAAGAGAACTTCTGACATTTCTTTTCTGTACTTATTTTCACACTTAGTTTCCAAAAAACTATTTGTCTCATCCTAGGACAGGAAACACCACTTCCATGCCACATTTAGCTTAGACTGAGCTCAGCACATTGTCTCAGCTTCCCAAGCTGCAGTTTCAAACTACATCAGCTTGTCAGACTGTCGGGACAAGTATGTCAAGAGCTGATTCCTTAAAGGTGCAGGAGCCTGAAACTGTGAAATCTTTTATTTAGCCTATCACATCACTAAAGGTGCCCTCTCCACATAGCACTGGTTATGATTTGTTATCTGTAATAACACTTCAAGCTTTTACAGTCACTACAATGTGAAGATCAAGATGACAATGTCAAAGCTTCTACAAAGCAAAGAGACTCTGAGAAGCACTCACTAACTGGAGAGGAAATCACAAATACTCATTCCACAACACAGTGGACAGGTCTGAACATTGGAATTAGTTCTGTGTGGGGGCAGGAAAAAGTTCAATGCATTTTCTCTCAGAAAAAATACACCTTGGGTTTTTTATTATATTTAAAATCACAGAATTACAGAATTGTTTGAGTGGAATGGGACCTTAAAAATGATCCAGTTCCAGC
The DNA here is from genome assembly GCA_008694505.1 of Cyanoderma ruficeps. NCBI lineage: Eukaryota > Metazoa > Chordata > Aves > Passeriformes > Timaliidae > Cyanoderma > Cyanoderma ruficeps. The sequence goes on along the minus strand of VZDJ01000038.1, from coordinate 3,770,815 downwards.
CTCCTGCCATGGGTAAGGACACCTTCCACTATCCCAGGTTGCTCCAAGCCTCATCCAGCCTGGCCTTGGACACTTCCCAAGGAATTCAGGGGCAGCCACAGCTTCTCTGGGTACCCTGTGCCAGGGTCTCCCCACCCTGACAGGGAACAATTCCTTCCCAACATCCAACCTAAAGCCATCAAGGAACGAACAGATTTTTTTTCATCTGCTAGAAAGAGACCTAAAAGCAAACCCAAACGTTGACACTCACCTCAGAGAAGTAGAACAGGGCTGACTCACAGAACAGAATGTCAGCCAGATACACAGTCCCACTGGTCAGCACCTCGATCTGGTATTTACAGAAATGGTGACTCCGCAGAAACTCACTAAAGTGCCTGCACAGAGACAAGGACAAGCAGTTATCAGGGTCAGCAGCACCCAAGGCACCCTCAGAACCAATTAGCTCTTGCCCAGAACTCTGATACTTTTGGTTGGACAAAAGCAAAACAAGCAAGAAACGGGGCAGGTTTGTAAATGGCACAAGAAAGAGATCGAGAACACACCAGAGTGAACAGCCAAGTTCAGCAAGGATGGATTTGGAGGAGGGGGTTTGAGCAGTTTCAAATACAGAAGGCAGCACAGAAAAGTGCTGATGTGTTTTTGTCTCCATAAACATTTTTAACAGAACCTTTAGGACAAGAGACACAAGAACCCAAACCTTTGCATCAACTTACTCTTGTTCCATTGCACTGAACACTATGGACTGTGCTGTAACAAAGCAG